>PVKH010027021.1:0-13094 GCA_004027955.1 Chaetophractus vellerosus
TAAGGGGGAAAAAAAAGACCTTACCTGAGATTTGAGTGGTTGCCCAAGAGGCTGAGTATGCTGAGTAAGTCCAACAAAGCCAAGAGCTTTTTTAAAAATATATTTTTTCAAAGGAATAAAACAGAATCCAAAGTCTCTACAACATATCATTCACAATACCCAGGATGCAACTCAAACTGACTCGACACATAAAGAATTAGGAAAATTTGATCCATTCTCAAGGGAACAGACAGTAGATGGAGGTCAATCTCAAGATGACCCAGAATTTGTAATTAGCATAAAGTAAGCAGCTATTATGACTATGCTATATGAGATGAAGAAAAAATGGTCAAAATGAACAAAAAGATAGAAAATACAAGTGGAGAAATGAGAAACCATTTTTAAAACTCAGGATGGTCCACCTAGGCATATCACAAACTAATACAAACAAAAGATTAAGGAAAAATTTTGAAAGGGGAGATAAAAGTGGCAAATTACACACCAGAGAATAATCGTTCAGTAACTGATGACTTCTCATCCAAAACTAAGGAGGTCAGGTGAGAGTGGTACAAAATCCATAAAGTAATGAAAGAAAAATACTGCCTGTCCCAAATTCTGTATCCAGTAGAAATGGTTTTCAAGAAAGAAGATGAAATAAATGCATTTCAGAAAAAAGAAAATTAAGAGACCACACTGAAAGGAGACCTACACTACCCAAATGCTAAGAGAAATTCTAGACTGAAAGGTAATGATACAAGAGAGAAATTCATAGAAAATCTGGGTAAAGATCAGGAACAATTTTCCCCCTAATTAAAAAAAATGTGAGATTACTTAAAGCAAAAAAAAAAAAAATGTCTTGGAGATTTATAATATAATTAGCTATAAGACCTTTATACTAGTAGTTAATGGCCCTATCCAGTTGCAAGATCCCTACATTTTATGTGAAGTATAAAATATTAACTCTAAGCAAAAAGTAAGGATGTATATTATAATGCCTAGAACAAGAATTAAAAATATAATGGAGATGTATAGCTACAAAATCAATAGACAAATGAAAAGGGAATGCTAAATATTCAGCCAGTTCCAAATGATGTAGGAAAAGAAATACAAAAGAACAAAATACATAGAGGTAAGCAGAAAACAAATAAAACCATAGTAGGTCTAAATCAGACCATATCAATAATAACATTAAATGTATATGGACTAAACACTCCAATGAAAAGGCAGAGGTTGTCAAAATGGATTTTAAAAAAAGCAAGATCTAACTACATGCTATCCTCAAAGAATTCAAGTTAAATATTAAAACACAGATAGCATGAAAGTAACTGCGTGGAATAATATATACCATGCAAACAGTAAGCATAATGAGGTTGGAATGGCTATTTTAGTCTCACAGAAAATAAACTTCAAAACAAAGGGTATAACCAGAAATAGATAATGAAATTTCACATTGATAATAGGGTCAATTCATCACCACACAGACATAACAATCATAGTATGTGTGTACCTAACAACAGACCTTCAAAGTATAAGAAGAAAACTATGATGGAATTAAAAAGAAGAAATAGCTGCATAATCACAATTGGATATTTTACACATTTCTCTCAGAAATTGATAGAAAAGTTACATTAAAAAATCAAGAAAGGACAACCAGCAAGATGGCGGCAAAGTAAGGGGCTCCGAGAGTCAGCTTGTACTACAGGGAAATTAGTAATCACCCAGAGCTATCTGAGGTGCCTGTTTGGGGGCTCCAGGAAACCAGAAGAGCATCCTGCAACATCCTTGAAAGAATGGAAGGAGGAGAAAACCCATCTGCTGAGAAGATTCGTAAGCAGAGCCCTCCACATCCAAAGGCCAGTGCCCATCCTCCACTGGAGGCACAAGCCGCCTCGGGAGTTAGTTTGCGGCTGGACTTGGAGGCTTTGTTTCCCAAAAATGGGGGAGGAAGAGACAGTTGGGCACTGATTTCAGGTACTGATTGGTAAATTCAGCTGGCTAAAATATAATCCTAAGGACAGCTGAAGTTTGAACCTGTCCAAGTCAGAAAGAGGCTGGTAGCTGCCATTTTAACTCCACCCCTGGCACGAGGGGAAGCGGGGTGGGCTGAAAATCCCAGTGCTGGTAGGGCCTGGCCTATTTCCATCCAGATCAGATTGCTGCTCAAGCATAAGCCCCAGGCCCACCTGTGGCAGGGGGGAAGCTGGGGGAACCTGTGCCAGCCTTTTCAGGAAAATACAGGCCACACCACGGAGACCAGTGATCATCCCACTCTGGCAGCGTACACCATCTCAGGAGCTATTCTGTGGCTGGACTGGAAGCTCCATTTCCCAAAAACAGGGGAGGAAGAGATGGTTGGCCACTCATTTCAGCTACTGCTTAGTAAATTCTGTGGGCTAAAGTATAACCCTAAGAACAGATAGTTTGAATCTGTCCAAGTCAGAAAGAGGCCAGTAGCCGCCATTTTGACTCCAGCCCCAGCATGAGGGGAAGCCAGGCTGATTGAAAATCACAGTGACGGTAGAGACCAGTTTCTCTCACCCAGATTGACTGCTGCCCTAGCCAAGTCTTCAGCCCCAACTTTAGCAGAGAGGAAGCTGGTGGGCCCTGCACCAGTCTCCCCAGGTAACTGCAGTTACACTCAGCTGGCACAGACTGAATAGTCAGAAGTCTACCAGGGCAACTGCGGTCATCTTGGACCTGCACTGCACAGATTGTCACTCACACCTGCAGCTGCAGACCCACCACAGGCAGGGGAGAAAGGGCGTGAAGCCTCATCAGTCTCTCTGGGCAACTACAGTCTAGGCCTGCATGACTTGGATTATTCCACACAGCTGTGGCTCTGTCCCTACCCCCGGCAAAGGAGAAAGTGGGGAGAAGCTTCCCTGGTCCTTGGGGCAATGAGGGAAGCTTGAGCTTCCACAACTTACAGCACCAACCACATCCCTGGCTCCTAGTACACAAACAGCAAGGGAGAAAGGGCAGGAAAGCCCTAAACTAAAGAGAGAAACTTCACCCAGAATAAATACTCTAGCAAGGCAGATGCCAAATTCCAGGAAAAAGCAGAATCCACACCAAGAAAGAGGAAGGTATGGCCCAATTAAAGGAACAAGATAAGCCTCCAGATGACATAAAGGAGTTGAGACAACTAATCATAGATATTCAAACAAATCTCCTTAATAAATTCAATGAGATGGCTAAAGAGATTAAGGATATTAAGAAGACAGTATGGGAACCAGCTGTGGCTCAATTGATAGGGCTCTGGTTTACCCCATGGGAGGCCCCGGGTTCGGTTCCTGGGGCCTCCTCGAGAAGGCAAGCCACCGCGAGCAGGCAAGCTTCCGCGAGCAGGCAAGCCACCGCCGCAAGCCGCGAGCAGGCAAGACACCACAAGCAGGCAGGCTGCCGTGCGGTGAGCTGACTCGGCAGGATGCCACAGCCGGGGGAGACAAGCAGACACAGAAGAAAGCAAAGCAAATGAACACAGCAAGAACAAGTAGCAGGGGGGGCAATAAATAAATAAATAAATAAATCTTAAAAAAAAAAGACAGTGGATGAGGACAAAGAAGAATTTGAAAGCACACATAGGAAAATAGCAGATCTTATGGGAATGAAAGGCGCAACAAATGAAATTAAAAATACACTGGAATCATATAATAGCAGATTTGAGGAGGCAGAAGAAAGGATTGGTGAGCTTGAAGAAATGGCCTCTGAAAGTGAACAAACAAAAGAACACATGAAGGAAAGAATGGGAAAAATTGAACAGGATCTCAGGGGACTAAATAACAGCAAGAGATGTGCAAACATACATGTCATGGGTGTCCCAGAAAGAGAAGAGAAGGGAAAAGGGGCAGAAGGACTATTTGAAGAAATAATGGTAGAAAATTTCTCAACCCTATTGAAGGGCATAGATATCCATGTCCAAGGAGTACAACTTACTCCCATCAGAATAAACCCAGATAGACCAACTCCAAGACACATACTAATCAGAATTTCAAATGCCAAAGACAAAGAGAGAATTCTGAGAGCAGCAAAAGAAAAGCAATGCATAACATATAAGGGATACCCAATAAGATTAAGTGCCAATTTCTCATCAGAAACCATGGAAGCAAGAAGACAGCGGCACCATATATTTAAGATACTGCAAGAGAAGAGCTTCCAGTCAAGAATCTTATATCCAGCAAGATTGTCTTTCAAAAATGAAGGTGAGTTTAGAATATTCACAGATAAACAGAAACTGAGAGAGTTTGTAACCAAGAGACTGGCTTTTTAGGAAATACTAAAGGCTATGCTACAGCCAGAAAAGAAAAGACAGGAGATTAAGGCCTGGAAGAGAGTCTAGAAATGAAGATCATATCAGGAAAAGTGACTAAAAGTATCAAAAGAGTGATGAAAATAAAATATGACAAATAAAACCCAGATATTTGTGAATAAACTAAACCAATGATGTAAAGCACTTGTATTCAGAAAACTACAACTCATTGTTAAAAGAAATTTAAAAAGACCTAAATAATTGGAAGGACATTCCATGCTCATAGGTTGGAAGATGAACTATCATTCAGATGTCAATTCTACTCAAATTGATATATAGAGTCAATGCAATCCCAATAAAAATTCTACCAGCATTTATTAAATAAAAGGGAAACACGATTATCAAACTTATTTGAAGGGTAAGGGGTCCTGAATAGCCAGGAACATCTTGAAAAGGAAAAGCAAAGTTTGAGGACTGTCATTTCCGGACTTTAAATCGTATTACCTAGCTACAGTGGTAAAAACAGCATGGTACTGGCATAAAGACAGACACATAGACCAATGGAACCGAATTGATGGTTCAGAAACAGACCCTCACATCTATGGTCAAGTGATTTTTGACAAGCCTGTCAAACCCACCCAGCTTGGGCAGAACAGTCCATTCAACAAATGGTGCTGAGAGAACTGGATATCCATAGCCAAAAGAAAGAAAGAGGACCCCTATCTCACGCCTTATAAAAAATTAACTCAAAATGGATGAAAAACCTAAATATAAAAGCAAGAACCATAAAGCTTCTAGAAGAAAATGTAGGAAAATATCTTCAAGACCTGGTGGTAGGTGGTGGATTCTTAAAGAAGCTAAGAGGAGGACTGAGATGGACTACTGATGTTTAATGTATGTAGAAGTTTTACGTAACTTTACTGTAAAAGTGTGGAAATGTACAAAGTTGATGGTAACACATTATAGTGAGTAACAGCTGGTTTCTAAATGGGAATTTGGCTGAAAATGGTAGTTTAGGGATGTAAATACTAATTGATAGAAAGCTAGAGAATAATCTAGGGACTGAATAGCACAGTAAACCCAGAGGTGGATGAGAATTGTGGTTGATGGTACAGATGCAGGAGTGCCCTTTGTGAGCTGGAGCAGATGTACATCACTTTACAGGGTGGTGTGAATGTGGAGAAGCATGGGGAAAAAACTGGGGTGACCTATGGACTGTGGTTAACAGTAATAATGTAATATTCATGCATCTTTGCCAAAGATGTACCTTGTTGATAATAGAGGAGTATTAAAAGTGTGCCAAATGTATGCTATGGATCTGGTGATAACCCGATATCATCTCATAATCTGTAACAAATGTGCCACCACGGTGTGGTGTGTTGATAGAGGGGTGCTGTTTGGGAATTCTGCATGTGTGCATGATTGTTTTGTAAGTATACAATTTCTGTCATAAAATATATATTTAAAAAATAATAATAGGGTGGTTTCAGGGGGAAATACACCAAATGTAACATATAGTCTATAGTTAGTAGTGAGATTTTTACAATATTCTTTCATAATTTGTAACAAATGTCTCACAATGCAAGGTGTATAGGATCCCTGTATGATGTTATGAACGTTTGCTTTGTAAGTTCACAACTTTTACTATACACTTATTGTTTATGTATATTTATGTAAAATGATATAAAATAATAATAATACGGTGAGTTGGGGGAAGAATACTTTGGTTAGTAGTAATATTCTGAGGATTCTCTTTAATCATTAATTAACAATTGGTAGGGTGAGGTATGAGAGCCCTGTATGATGTGATGTATGTTTGTTTTATAAGATCACAACTATTACTATACACTTATTTTTTAAGTATGTTTATGTATGAGTGATATACTTCAATAATTAAAAAAATAAATTTAAAAAAATCAGGAAAGACAGTATCAACCACCTTGACTAAATTGACATTTATAGAATACCACATTCAACAGCTTTAGAATATTAAGTGGCCATGGTATATTCATTAAGGTAGACCATACATTATACATAAAATAAGTCTCAATAAATATAGAAAGATTTCAATTATATAGAGTATGTTCTTTACCAGGATGGAATAAATTAGATAACAATAACATAAGTTCAGAAAAAAACCCTCCAATATTTGGAAATTAAATTACACGCACTTAAATAATCTATGAGTCAAATAAGAAATCACAAGAAAAACTAAAAAATAGTGTCACTAAATAATAATGAAAATACAATCTATCATATTTTATGGATGCAGCTAAAGCAGTACTTAGAGAAAATTTTATACCTTAAAATGCTAACTAAAAAAAAATGTCAAAAATCAATGACCTAAAATTCTATCATAAAAAGCTCAAAAGAAGAGCAAAGTAAAAGCAATGCATGCATAAAGAAGGAAATAATTTAAAAAGAAGAAAAAAACAGCAAAACATAAGACAAATTAGCCAAATGGAACAATAGAAAAATTAACCAAAAAATTGGCCCATTGAAAATATCATAGAATTAAATAATTTCTATATAAACTGATCAAGAAAGTAAGAGAAAGAAGACAAATTACTAACATCAGAAATGAAAGAGTTGTCATAGATGCTCCAAAAATTAAAAGGATCATATGTGAACATCATGAATTACTTCATGTCAACAAATTCACCAACTTGGATGAAATTACTAAGTCCCTTGAAAATATAACTTACCAAAATTCACATAAGTTAAAAAAAATTCTGAGTAGCCTTAAGTCTATTAAAGAAATGTATTTGTTGTCAAAGCCTTTCCATAAAGAATAATAAACAGATAAACAACTCTTATTTTTAAAATGGCCAAAGTTTTGAAAGGATACTTCACAAAAGAGATACAAGACTGGTCCTAACACAAGAAAAAGTGCTTATCATGGTGGTATTTTGAGATTGTAAGCACCCCAGAAAATCAAGTTCTCAAAGCTGGTCCATTCCCGTGAGTGTGAACTACCGTGGGGGAGACCTTTTGATGAGGTCACTTCAGTAAGGCGTGGCCCAGAGTGGGTCTTGATCCTCTCACTGGAGTCCTGTATAAACGGGATGAATACAGAGAGGAAAAAAGCCACAGAAAGAGAGAGGACGCAAGAGAAAGCCAGACGCTGAAGCAATGAAACCCGGAAGAGAAGGGAGAGGCTGGCAGATGCCGCCATGTGACAGGAGTCCAGAATGCCAGCAGTTAGTCTTCGGGGAAAAAAGCATCACTGATGCGGCCTTGATAGGACATTTTCAGGGCCTCAGAACTGTGAGCTCTTAAGCTAATAAACTCCCATTGTTATAAGCCAACCCAATTCTGGCATATTGCATTCCAACAGCCTAGCAGACTAAAACAATCATCATTGGTAATCAGGGAAATGCCAATTAAAACCGCATGAGATATTACTAAACACATAACCAGGATAGTAAAAATGTAAATTATTGACAGAATCCTATGTTGGAAGAGATGTAAAACAAATGAAACATTTCTTAATAGGAGTATAAAATGGTACAAACACTTTGGAAAAACTCTAGGCGGTTCTGTATAAAACTAAGCATACACTTATACTCTACAATCCAGCAACTCCAATTCTAAATATTTACCCAAGAGCAATGAAATAATATGCCCACAAAAAAGACTTTTATTCAAATTTTCATAGCAGCGTTAGGCAAAATATACAAAACTACAAAGAGATGACGAGTCTGTGATGAAAATGGATCAACGATCGGTGATACATTAATAGATGAGAATATTATTCATTAATAAAAATGAAAAAAACGGATGCACAACATGGATGACTCTCTAAAAGATATGCTGAGTGAAACAAGTCTTACTCAAAAGCATACTTCGTGTTTGATCCCATTCATATTAAGCTCTAGTCAGGTAAATCTAATCTAAGGGGGATGGTGGTGAAAGTCTCCATTTCTGCAGGGGTTTGGGTTACACAGGTGTATGCACTTCTCAAAACTTAGAAACTTTAACTTCAGGTTTGTGCATTTCATCATATGTATATTTTACATCAAAAGAAAAACTATAAGCAAACTTCGGTGATGAAATATTTAGGGAGAAGTGTACAGATATCTGCAATTTACTTTGAAATACAATGGATTGGTGGATATATAGAAGTAGAGGTATTTCATAAAATAAGTTTAGTAAAATAATAATTGTCAAATGTAGGTGCTGGATATTCTTTCAACTTTGCTGCATGTTTGAAAATGTTCATAAGAAAGTATTGGGCAAAAATTTTTGAGCGTCCAGTCAACCCTGCCTTCTACATGGAGGGCATCTCAACTTTTGAAGTCTGAACCATGTGTCCTTCAATCCCATCCCTATAAACCCGTATCTCCTACGCTTTCTTCCACGACAGTGTTCTCCATACTGGACTGTAATTAATTATTTCTTTGCCTCCCACATATATCTGAGAGATGCTCAAAAGCAGGCACCATATCGGATTCATTTTGTAACGTGGAACATAGAACAGGGCCCAGAACAAATGGGCCCTCCATATGTTGAATAAATGATGCATCCATGAAAGAATGAATGAATGAATGAATGAATGAATGAATGGAAAAACACATATAAAAACACTGGCCGATTTTATATCAATTCCATATAAACGTCCAATAAAAGGACAAGATACAGACTTAGAGGAAACACAACGGTGAGTCTCCTGCTAAATCAAGAGTTATTCTTAGGAGAATAAGTGTCATGCAAGGCCCTGGACCTTTCCAAGTCTGGCTCTCCGATGTCACACGTGGTGAGATGTCATGGGAATTTAAACATCCCCAACAACCATGCCGAGCCCAGTGCCATGCTTATGTCTAAGCGATGCCCCTTCCAGCAAGAACCCTGCACGCGTCCCCCTTCAAAAAAGCACATTCGGGTCAAGGCTCCCCTTCTTCACTCCCTGCTGCTTGGGGGGGAGGAGTTCGGTAAACGATGAGGGCGTCAACATTACTGAGCATTGTCTTGGATTCTGTTGGGCACTCCACTGTACCACATGACTGACTTCTCACAGCCGCCCTCCGTGGAAGACGTCAAGACCCCCATTTTACAGGTGAGGAAACAGAGGCTCAACGCCAGGCTCGCACCATAGACAGCAATTGAACCCTTGCTCGCCTGACTCTAAAAAGTGCTGGCTCTCTGCACCGCGTCATGCTGCCTTCCGCGTGCATACGCCTTGCACACTCGGCCTCCTGCGTACGCCTTGCACACTCGGTGGACATTTGTTGTCCTGACTTCCTAAGGGAAGTGCGCCCATTATGGATTGAATCACGACCCCCACGAAGACATGTTGTCCTAACATGCGGACCTGGGGATGTGGACTCATTTGTAAATAGGGTCTTTGGAGATCTTAGTGGTAAGCTGGGGCCAAACTGAATCAGGGTGGCCTCAGCCAAGAGGACCACAGTCCTTTCAGGCGGAGGAGATCTGGAGAGAGGAAGAGAGACGGACGGCCATGCAGCAGAGGCAGAAGGCTCCAGGCTCCAGAGAAAGCACGAGCCTCCCGACACCTTGGTTTTGGACTTCTAGCCTCCGAAACTGTGAAATAATCAATTCCTGCTCCTTAAGCCAACTAGTCTGTGATATTTGTTGTGGCAGCTCTGCAAACTAAGACATCTAACGCCTGTTTGCCCTGGGAGACTCTGCAAGGATGAGAGGCTCCTTAGAAACACTCACCAGGCAGCCCTCTGGGAACTCCCCAGGCGGTGGGGGAGGAAGTGATGGTGAAGACAGAGAAAATGCTTTGAGGGGAAAGAAGCCATTGACACCCTGTAGCAGTTTGGCATTATTTATGAATTCCAAAAATAGATATTGGATTATGCTTGTAAACTGGTCTGTTCCTCTGGGTGTGATTAAATTATGATTAGGGTCACATCAGTAGGGCGTTGAGTCCCTGCCCCTTGGTGGGTGGGGACTCAGATAAAAGACATGGCAAAGGACAGAGTTGGAGTTCTGAGGCTGAGTTTTAATGCTAGAGCCCGGGAAGTGTACACACACAGGAACTTGGTCATGAGGAAGGAGAGAAAGCCCTGGGAAAAAAGATGAGCCTTTCACCTGATAGTCTACAGCTGGCCTTGTGGAGAGATATAAGCCTGAGCCCAGAGAGAAACAGAGCCCCAGGAAGAGAGGAACACAGGAAGCCTGAACCCTCGCAGACGTCAGCAGCTGTCTTGCTCCAACAAGTAGCAACAGACTTTGGTGAGGAAAGAAACTTATACTTTATGGCCTGGTAACTGTAAACTTCTACCCCAAATAAATACCCTTTATAAAAATCAACAGATTTCTGGTATTTTGCATCAGCACCCCTTTGGCTGACTAATCCACACCCCCACTACCCTGGCTGGCTGGGGCTGGGGCTCCAGAGGGCTGATGACCCATTTGAAGGAAGACGCCAGCATGAAGCATGGAAGGTCAGGGATAGAGGAAAGGGGAAGCTTTGCCGAGATCTGCTTCTGGAGAAGAAGAGAAGATCAGGAACCTGCAGGAGCATCTGGGCCCACCCGAGGGAGGCGAAAAGAACCACCAGGCCACACTCGGGCCCTTGGGACTCTGGAAGAGTCTAGAAGCCTGGTCCCTGCCTTGTGCCTGCCATTTCCTTGCCCTTAGTAAGCACAGGCAAGAAGAGAAGGAGGAGAACAGGGTCCCGTTGTCGTTCTGGCAGGGTGGAGGCAGGAGCGCCTGGGGATGGGGAGCTCCCCAGAGCAGGGAGCAATGCAGGCTGTGCACTGCCTGGGGCCCGCTGATCAGCCTGCAGGGCCCCCAAGACTCCCCCCATGCGGGCCAGACCTGGAGAACCTGCCTCCTCCCTCCTCCAGACCCAGACATGTGAGCAAGAGGAAGGCAAGGCCTGGGGCGGGCTGCACAATAAAAGCAGGGTTTGGGGGTTCCACCAGCATTTCCGAAGCGGTCCATGTCAAATCTGAAACACAACACTATTTCCGAAGAATCATCTGCAGAGAGCCAAAGCTTCAGGCAGGGTTCAAAGAGCCCCAAGCAGGCAAGAGTAAATTCATTTGAAACAGGTGCTAGCTTCATGCATGTGACCTCTGCCCTCTTTGGCTCTTTTTTTAAAAAAAAAAAACTTATTTTATTTATTTATCTCTCCCCACCCCCTTGTTGTTTGTACTTGCTGTGTCTGTTCATCCTCCTTGCTTCTTTAGGAGGCATCCGGAGCTAAACCCGGGACTTCTGACGCAGGAGGGAGGTGCCCAATCCTGTGAGCCACCTCCACTCACTTCTTTTGTTGTGTCTCTCATTATGGTTTTCCTCCCTGCATCTCTTGTTGCGTCATCTTGTCGCATCAGCTCGCTGTGCCTGCCTGTCACATCAGCTTGCTGTCTTCCTTAGGAGGCACTGGGAACCTCTGCTCCCTACCTTGTTGTGTCTCTCATCATGTTTTTTCTTCTTGTGTCTCTTGTGTCAGCTCACCACGCCTGCCCACCACGCCAGTTCGCTGTCCACTCCAGGAGGCACCAGGATCCGAACCAGCGACCTCCCATGTGATAGGCGGGAGCCCAGTTGCCTGAGCCACATCTGCTTCCCCCCTCTTTGGCTCTTGCTAGTCACTACTCCCAGGCCCTCCTTCTTCCCACTTGGCTGGCACTAGCACAAGCGCTCATTATCTCACATATCACGTCATGTCGAATTCATCATCACACATGACTGCTTTCTCGACAAGATTTCTACTCTCAAGAAGCCCCCATTCTTGTCAGGAAGACAATGTCTAGTGCAGCACATGGCCCAGCTTGGTGGCCCAATGAATGATTTGTCAAATTAACGAGTGACCCGGTCCACTTGATAATATCAATGGTCAACAGTTTCAAGCGTGAATATTGAGCACCTTTAGGAACGAGGTTGAGAAAAGGCATGAAGCTTTATGCTGCTTCACTGCACCTGTAACTAAAGCTGGGTCGTGTGGGAAAGAAAGAATTTGAAACGGCAGGAGTCAGCATCCACTCAACTATGTTTTGCTGAGCGAGTTAATGCCAAACGTAATGTTTAAAAGAGGTTCTGTGACAAGGTCTATTGCAAAAAACATATGGACAAAAAAGAATCAAAATTCATTAATCCTCCATGGAAGAACTGATTTTTCCAGTAATGGAAAGAGTTGACTGTTGAAGATAGTGATTCATACAACTGCCTACCCCATAGGACGACGAGCTTCTGGTCAGTGGAGACCACATCTCATTCCAATTTGCTTCCCAAGCAATGAGCCCAGTGGATGTTTAGTGTACTGGACATTCCCAGGAAGGGCACTTTTGTCTTCCCACTCAAGCTCTTCTCCTGCCTTTCTTGACTGGAAGAGCTTATCTTCCAGCCAGAAGACGAAAATTGAAGGTGCTTATTTTCCCAGCCTTCTAGGCAGAGCCAGGTGGTCATGTGACCACTGACAGCCAGTGGCAGAGAAGAAGCCAGCTGGAGCACACCAGGAAGCATTTCTTCTCTGATAAAGTCACAAAAGCACGCACCAGCTGTGTGAGGACTGTAATGAGCACTTGAAGCCATTAGGTCAAAAGCCTGAGGGGAAAAACTCACCCCACTTAGGGAGGTGGGGGAAGGGGTAGAAAAGAGCTTAGATCTGCAATGACAGCTCTGAGCTCCTGAACTAAATCAGAGACCCCTACCTATGGGCTGTCTGATTTGACGACACCTTCAAAGCCTATCCAGAGTCCTTTCTCACCACCTCCATGGTCACCACTCTGATCCAAGTCACCGTCCTCTCTCAACCAGATCATGATGTGAGCCTCCTAACTGGCTTCTCACATGGCAGCAGGAGTGAGCTACAGACAAAAGTCAGATGGGGCTATGTATTAGCCAAAGGGGTGCTGATGCAAAACACCGGAAATCTGTTGGTCTTTATGAA
>PVKH010027023.1:0-13094 GCA_004027955.1 Chaetophractus vellerosus
AACTCTTCCTCCTGTGATGGCAGGCTAAATACTGACTCCCTTCCCCTGCTGTGCTCTGCCACACCAAGGAGCCTGCCCGGGCAGGCCTAGAGACAGCTGAGAAACTCCAAGGCACGGGGACGCTGCCTGGTGACTGTGGCCTGACACATGCTCTTCTGGTTTTCCTTTTTAAAAGGAAATAAGGAAGCTGACCCAAACGAAAGCCCAGGGACCTTGACATTGACCTGGTTGTGGCATCCAGAAGGGGCAGACGTTAGTAAGAACTAATCCCGGGGCCAAAGACACAAAGCAAGTTGTGGCAGGGCCAGGGTGAGACTTGGGCTTCCACATTTGTCAAAACCAAATGCTCGTTAGATGATTATGATGAATCACAAAAACCTGTGACCAGGAACTAGCTTTGGGTGCATTTCCTGGTCTGTTACTTGAGGCCTCTACAAAGTCCTCCGGCTTCTCCCTCCATGCTACGTGTTTCTTTAGCTCCATCTGTGTGTGTGTGTGCATGTGTGCACACTAAATCCTCTAAGTATCCAGTGCTAACCATCCCATCCGGGGGCTCAGGTCCTGTTTCTTAATGATGATTGATGGCTTTGAAGATGCAGCAGATCAATAGGGTCTGAATTCCTAAACTCTTGACAAGAGCTGGAAAGAAGACACATCTTAATGCCTGCCACACGAAAGCAGAGGGGGGCCTCCCTCGCCCTCCTGCTTCTCACATAGAGTAGCCAGAAATGGGATCTCGTGGGGTCACTAAGCGAGATAGTTCACCACGCTTGGACTGCAGTGTGGCAGGCAGGTCCTTCATTCATTCGACAAACATTTAGCCATCTGATCTGTAAAGGGTTGTGCTTGGTGTTAGGGGCAGGGAAAAAGGGGAGCCAGCCAAGGCCTGGTTCCTGCCCTAATGGAACTCAGCACAGTGAAGAAAGCAGGTGCACATAGCACGACCCCAGGGCAGGTGGGGCCAGTGTCCATGACTGAGCACCACTGTGGACCGGCCTTACAACAGTGTTCTCCAGGCATCAGCTCATTTGGTCCTCATGGCAACCCTAGCAGGAATACTGTTATTGTCCCTGTTTTATGGGAGGAGAAGCCCAGGTGGGGTCATTTGACCGGGGTCACAGAGCTGGATTTGGGTAAGAGTCCTCATCCTGCACAGGTAAAGTTCCACAGGAGGGAGGGAGCCCCTGGGCCTGGGGGAAAGGAAGGATGTAATAATCAGAGAAGATGTGGCTTGTGAGCCAGATCTCCAAGGACAAATTGGATTGGGAAAAAAAGAGGGAGAGCATTGAAGTAGAGCAGATAACTGGAGCAAGGGCAGGTGAGGCAGGCAAGAGGGGCCTGGGGAGTGGGGAGAGTGGCTCAGTTTGCATGAAGCAGAGGCTAGGAGGATGCAAGCAGTGGGGGATGAAGCTGGAAAGGTGGCCCAGGGTCAAATGAGGCAGAACCCAGTCGGAGGTACTTTCCTGAGTGGGAACTAGGGAGCTACTGCAGGTAAGGTTTCTGTGCAGGAGAGAGTCACCACCAGGGCTGTAAGTTCAGAAGAACAGCCTGGACCTTGCATCAACAGCAAGCCAGGATCAGTGCGCACACCCAGCTGGCGAGAGATGGAAAGACTTAAAGCCTTTCTTCCCCCATCCCAGGTGAAGCAGCGCGGGCTGGGGGCGCTGGGGGCCCCTGCTGGGGCAGGGAGGCCCCCACGCCCCCCTCCGCGCCCGCCACCCAGGGGCTGGCAGGTAGCAGGCGGCCCTGCGGGGCAGGCGGGGGAAGCCGGGTGCGGTGCCGCGGGCAGGAGGCAGGAGGCTGCTGAGCGCGCAGCGGAGACGCTCCCCCTCGACAGGTAAGTGATTGGATTAAGAGGCCTGTCTGACAGGATGTCCGTTCAGCCGCGGAGGCTAATCAACTTCCCCATCCTGTCTGCTAATAAATCCTGCTCCGGGGACCACTCTGCCTGATGATCTCTCCTCGGGGACCGCCGCAGACTTCTCCCGGAGAACACTCCCGCAGTCTATTAAGGAGGCAGCCTCGCGCCTGTCAGGTCCTCAGTCCCAGGGAGTCTCGGGAGGTGCCCATCACCCAGGTGCGCCGTTCCCGGGACACGAGCCATTGTTCTGCCGGAGGCTGCCGCCCTGGGGGCTGGCAGTCCGGCCTGGGGTCCCCGCTCACAAATAGCCCACCAAGCGCGGCCTCTGGACCCGGCCCTTGGCCGCTCCGAGCTGCCCCGGGCTCCTGGAGAGCTCCACGTGGTGCAGAGATGAGGAGGCAGCCGCTGTTGCATCTATAATATCTATAGAGAAGATGCATAAATAAATTAAAAGCTTTAATTATTTTCTTCAATTGGCTGCTGCTCAAGAAAGTAGCCAAAAGCTGTCCAGGCAGGCCTGACTCTCTCCAGGAGCAGCTCAGCTCCAGTTCGCTTAGCAGCAGTGATTTTTTTTTTTTTTTCTTTTTCTTTTACCTCCCCCTCCTGCAAGCACCAGAGGTGGGCAAAGAAACAATTTCCTTTGTTGCTCAAGATAAAAAGTACATGCCTTTTGACTTGTAGGCCCAGCTGCTTCCAAAATAGGATGCCCCCTCCCCACCCCAACAGCTCAAGCTGCCCCCACCAGCTTTCTTTTCTGTAAACAGTGTCTCTGGGAAGAGTTCAACCCCACATTTTCATCAGATCTGGAAGAACCTCCAAGGGCGTTATTAAATATGTGAAATACGCCAGAAATATTCAAGCAATCCCCATCTGGCCCTGGGAGGGTGGAAGAATGACTGGGAAAGTAATAAAGTGTGTTTATTTTTTAATCTAGATGACATGTTTTACATCATTAAAAAGGACAATTATTTTTAAAATTCAGCCTGCACGCTTCGATGGCTTGTGAGGTCTGCCGCCACAGAATCCATCCGAGCCTCCCTCCGCGGCTCCGCCTGGGTCCACCTAAGGCCACGTCGCATTTTTAAACATTCAAAACCACGGAGGCAGTCTTGAGTCCTTTAAAAAGCCCTTATCCTTGAGGAGCAGGAAGGGTAAGGGCGGTCTTTGTACTGAGTCACCTTTCCCGGGAAGAGGGGGTTTCTAATATCAAGGCTTGGAGCATCCAAAGCTCAGGCAAGGAGTTTCAAGGCCTGATGGAAGTTGGACAGGATTCAAAATGCCCAAGCCTTTCTCAAACCATTGATGTCCTTGGAACAGAATGCCAGTTGTCCCATCATGAAAACCTCTGCTGAATGCTCTCCAGAGCAGGTCTCACCTCTGAGCTGGGACTGCTCCAGGGTCACAGTGAGGGAAGCAGCTGGACCTTTTGCCCCATCTTGAGGCCCAGGACACCCCTCATCCACCTCCTTAAACAGCTCCTCACCCTTACCCCTTTGCTATCTTGGTCTCCTTTGGTCACACACCAAGAGGTCAATGGATTAAAATGGAGTCTGCTTGAAAGCATGTGTCTTTTTATCCCCAGCAAGTGGATATATGGGAATTTAATCCAAGGAAGTCATCAGGGAAAAAAAATTACATGTAGATTAGTCTCAAGGATGTTCATCACAGCATTATTTATATTAGGTCAAATCTTCTGTAGGTCAAAAACAATCAAATGTTAGCAATTTGTTCCATTTAATAATATAAAAATAAATAAAACTTAAAAATACCTGAGTGTCAAACAGCAGGGGATTGATTGATTGACTACATTTTAGTGCCTATTTGAATATTATGAAGTTGTTGGAAATAATATCACAGTATATTTAGTAGTACACAAAGATGTTTAGGATATATTAAATGAAATGAAGAATAATGCATACAGTCTGATCCCTTTTCTTTAAAAAAGAAAAATATATATGCAGATATAAGGACAGACCCCAAGATGTGAAGAACAGTTTTCTCTTGAGAGTGGGATTGTGCACGATTTTTATTTTCTTCTTTCTGCTTATCTGTATTTTCTCATTTTATAACAAATATGCATTGCTTGTTAATAAAGGGAAACATTAAAGATTTTTAAAAATAAGCAATAATAAAATAAAGTGTGGGGCCCAGAGCTGGACCTGAGATGTTGACCAAAGCTGAAGAGAGGAGGCTGCTACCACCCCCACCGGAGCACACGCCTCTACCCCTTTGGAGCTGGCTGGGGGCAGGCAGAGGAGGCCCGAGCAGGAGTCTGGGAAGGGGCTGTGGACAGAGGTGATGCCAAATCACTCTTTTGGGCCACATGATCTGGGCAGCTGCCAGCATCACGGAGCTCCCTAGCTGCATAGCGCCTGGCCTCAGAGTAGAAGCACAAGGCATGGGAAGCACATGTAGGAGGAGACTTTTCTCTTGAAGGAAAGATGAATTTCGAGCATCTGGAGTAGCGCCTGGGAAGGCAGTATGGTAAACCAAGGGGCAGTCACAGATCTGCCATAAACTCACGGAAACTCTTGGGTCTTGGTCTCCTACAGCCAAATCGTGTTTAGGCCCTTCACTGAGGTGTTTTCCTCCATATTTCCTTTTAACTTTTGCTCTCCTGTCACTCAAATTGCACTATATAAGCATAGAGCTGTTTCAGCAGAATCAAAGAGCTCTCAAACAGAAGAAGAAAAAACAAAGAATAAGACTAAAGGATTGGGAACAATGCATCATTTGTCAGTGAGGTTTTTTCCCACAAAAAAAAAAGTCCCTGGGTTGGGGAAGAGGACAGGATCAAAGTTTGGAGATTATGGTGTCCAATCCCCTGGCAGGATAGATGGGGAAACTGAGGCCAAGAGGAGCAGAGAGTGCTGATGTTCACACGCAAACCCATGGCAGAGCCAGGTTTGAAGCCCAGGGCTTCTGCTCCCAATTCAGGCTCTTTCTACCCACAGGCACCGTCCATGGCCACAGGACCACAGCCAGAGTAGAGTGGGTGGATATGGGCACTACAGAGCCACCCTAGACAATGTGCTGGGTGAGGGATGATCCCCCCAGTCCAGGCTGCTGTGAGAATCCAGCCCCTGGCCTGGGGGGCTCCTGCTGCTCGTGTGCACGCTGAGCTAGCTCATCTCCAAACATGGTGGCCTGGTAATAATTGCGCTAACTGTCCCCACAGGCGCCAGCACTGATCTCCCACACAGCCTTCCAGGACCTGATTTATCAGAATGGAGGGCACGCTCTTAAAGGGTCACAGCCCACCGCGGATCTCTGGCTCCTTTAGCAGTAAGTGGCAGAACATATTTTCTCTGCTAACACTACTGTATGTTACAGGATAGATTATTTCAAGAATCAAGACTAAATTGAAACAAGGCAGGCAACGTTTTTTTCCCCAGAACTAGAGGAGTGGGTCATCTATCAATGTGACTCAGTGGGAAAAGTACTAGAGAGTGACTCCAAAGCCCAGGGCTAAAATCTCAGTTTTGGCACTTATTTTTCAAGTGACCTTGTGCAAGTCACTTACCCTCATTGAACCTCAGCTTCCTCATCAATAAAATGGGGGTCATAATGTCCTGTCCTGCTGCATGACATGGTCTTGCAAATATATCAGGGAAACACAAACCCATTGATGGGGAAAATGGGCAAAGGACATTTACCAGGTAATATGTACACACACACTCACTCACAAATACACAGCTTGCAAACCTAGGGAAAAAACGTCCAAAATCCTGAGTAATCTTAAAACTGCAAATGAAATCAGCAGGAGATCATTTTTGGTTATCAAACTGACAAAGATTAAAA
Organism: Chaetophractus vellerosus; assembly: GCA_004027955.1. Classification (NCBI taxonomy): domain Eukaryota; kingdom Metazoa; phylum Chordata; class Mammalia; order Cingulata; family Chlamyphoridae; genus Chaetophractus; species Chaetophractus vellerosus. The sequence continues at coordinate 5,663 of PVKH010027023.1, forward strand.
AGTGATAAAAGTATATGTGACTCAGGAGACTGGGCTCCCACCTACCACATGGGAGGTTACTGGTTCGGATCCTGGTGCCTCCTAAAGAAGACAGCAAGCTGGCACGACAGGTAGGCGCGGCAAGCTGACACAACAAAAGACACAAGAAGAAAAGAACATAATGGGAGACACAACAAAGCAGGGAGCAGAAATTCCCAGTGCCTCCTAAAGAAGATAGCGAGCAGACGCGACAGGCAGACATGATGAGCTGATGCAACAAGAGACATGGGGAGGAAAAACAGAATGAGAGACACAACAAAGCAGGGAACAGAGGTGGCTCAAGCAATTAGGCACCTCCCCCCCATATCAGAGGTCCCGGGTTCGACTCCCAGTGCCTCCTAAAGAAACAGGGAAGACGAACAGACTCAACAAGTGAAAAACAACAAGGTGGTGGGGAGAAATAAATAAATGAAATAAATCTTAAAAAAAAAAAAAAATCCAGCACTGCTAAGTGTGGGGAGATCCAGGCACTCACAAACACTGTTGCCAGGCTATAAATCAGGACAACCTATGTGGAGGGCAAATTTGGCTGTTAAAATGAGCTTACCCTTTGACACTGCCACTCCATCCCTACGAATTTGTCCTAAAGGAAATAATTAACTGCTTGAACAAAGGTGTAAGAACTAGGAGGAGCTTTATTGTAGATTCTGCTTATAATAGTAAAAAAAAAAAGAAAATCTAAATATCTGATAATAAAGGATTGATTAAAGTATGATATATATGATATAACCATCTGATGTAACTAATGTAGCCAGTTAACATTTAGCTGTCCAAACCATTAGTGACACAAAATGTGTTCACTTTTAAGGTTTTTTTAAAAAGCAGATTATAAAACACTATGTAGAGGGGCCAGCTGTAGCCCAATTGGTAGGGCGCCGGTTTACCACATAGGAGGCCCCAAGTTCAGTTCCTGAGGCCTCCTCGAGCAGGCAGACTGCCTTGAGAAGGTAAGCCACCGCGGGCAGGGCAAAGCCCCCGCGAGCAGGCAGGCCACCGCACTGTGAGCTGACTTGGTGGGTCGCCACAGCAGAGGGAGACAAGCAGACACAGAAGAATGCGAAGATGAACACAGCAAGAACAAGCAGAAGGGGGGGGGGGATATGTAATAAATAAAAAATAAATCTTTTTTAAAAAACTGCTTTAAATAAATAAATAAATAAAACACTATGCAGAGTGAAATCTAAGGGAGTAAAGTTCTAGAAGGAAATACACCAAATTGTTGACAATGAGGAATCACTGGACAATGGGACTGGAAGTGGTTTTCATTTTCTTCTTTTCGATTGTACACACTTTCTACCTGATCTACGTGGCTTACATTTTTAATTTTAAAACAGAGAGAGTTACTCATGACAATAACTATTCTCACGCTCTCTCTTCAGGGTAGAGTGAGGCTCAAACTGGACCGCGCAGAGGACCGTCATCTCCCTGACCTCCCTGAGGTGCCTGCCCCGGGGCGGAAGCGAGCACTCTCCTCTCCGTGTCTTGGTCCACTTGTTTGCGTCTCTCTCCCAGCTCTGACCATGAGCTGCCTTCTCTTTTATTATCTCCAGGCCCATCTCTCTTTGTGGCCTGAGGGGTAGTGAAAGGCAGGGACCACCGTGTCTTGCCGTCATTACCCTGCCAGGGCATTCCAGAATCGCTGCCCAGTGGACGCCTGTGGAATTCAATTGGACGGCCGTCAGCTAAGGTTCGGCTGCCTTGGCTGCACCGTCCTCCTGCTGCCAGGGGTGTCGGCATGTCCCAGGCCCAGCAAAGCCCCGTCCGCAGGCCCTGCTCTCACCTCAGTCCTCCTGGAAGGCTGCCCACAGCTTGGTGATCCAGCGAAAACTTAACTACAGCCCCTTGTCCATGGGCAGTGGCGAATCAAAGTTTTCCCAGACATGATTTCCTGGAAGCTTGTAACAATTCGGGGTGTAGGTCAAGGACTCTCAGCCCCATTTTACAAAGAAGGAATCAGAGGTTCGTTTTACAGAGACTCAGAATGACTTTCCCATGGAAGAGCACTGAGAAGGGGAGCCTCTGCTCCCAGACTCAGGCCAGTGCTCTGACCCACAGCTCATAGCCTTCTCCTGAGCTCACAGCAGCAGAAACCCAGACGAAAATGAATATTCTGAAACCTCCAGAAGGTGGTAGGTTTGAATCCCAACACTGCCAGTGACTATGTAGCCTTGGGCACATCACTTCCCTTCTCTGAGCCTCAGTTTTCTCATCTGCAAAGTGGTCCTAATAGTCTCTGCCTCAGAGGACTGTTGAAGGGATTAGCTCAGAGGGGGAGCTCCTTGCATAGGGTCTGGTTCAGAGTGTACAATTCTCTCCCTGCTCAGATGAACCTTTGACAAAGAGCTGCCTCCAGACATGGCTGCCAGGCTGAGCCTTGCCCTGTGCCGTCTGTGGGAATGGCCCTGCCTTCTGTGTGCCCCGAGCCCCACAGGAGCTGCCCAGGAGGCTGATGTAAGACGGTGCAGCCTCCTCTCTCCCCACCTTCATTGTCACCCAAGAAAGAATGAGAATAGGAGTGAGACTACTGACTATGTCTCTGACACTCATTGTGGGCACATCACTTTCTGCAGTAGGGTGACTAATAGCCCCCCCCAAAGGTCCTGATCCCCAGGACCTGTAAATCTAACCTTCCATGGCAAAATAGACTTTGCAGATGTGATTAGCTAAGGATCTTGAGATGGGGAGATGATCCTGTGTTTCCTGGGTGGGCCCTACATGCAATCCCCGGTGCCCTTAGAAGAGAGAGGCAGAGCGAGATTTGACACGGACGGAAGAGGGGGAGGCAAGGTGACCACGGGGCAGCGACAGAGTGACGCAGCCACCAGCCACCAGAGGAGGGCACCGGGCAAGGAACAGATTCTCCCCTGGAGCCTCCAGAGGACGCAGCGGCCCTTCCAGCTCCTTGATTTTGGGCCAGCGAAACTGATTTCAGACTTCTGGTCTCCAGAACTATGAAAGAATAAATTTCTGTTGTTGTAAGCCACCAAGTTTGTGGTCATTTGTTACAGCAGCCATGGCAAACTAGTCCACATACCCTCCCTGGGTCCCTGTGAAAGTTCTCTGATCCCATACGTGCAAGCCATGAGAACCGAATAAACCTTCCTGTTAAATCACGGGAGGGAAAGTGGCTTACCTCTGGGTTCTTGCCTGCAGTCATTTAACATCAAATGTCTTCCTTGCAATGCCAGAGGGCCAGTAGCAGCCCTCAGAGAGCCCCGGAATTGTCAGGAATTCTCCAACGCTCCGTGGAGGCCCACTTAGCTTTTACTCTTTTTCATATAGGTGCTATGTCTAATTTGAGAAAAAGGGGGTTCTGATTTTTTTTAAGTTTGAAAAAATGGGGGGCATAGTCTTAAGGAATATAATTTCGGGAAATTAGACAGCAGCTGAAGGAATGTAAAAAGAACTGGTCTGGTCCAAGGCCTTCCTTTCCAGCCTGAGGGGCCAGTGTCCAGAGAGGGGAAGAGGGTGGTCCAAGGTCACACGGTCCGTCTGCAGCCCCGCCAGGGGTACAGCTCAGGTCTTCCCACCTCTCCCACCCCGACGCACGCACACGGGTACACACACGGACGCAGTCTGTTAGATTCCTAGCACTCCTCAGTTTGCAAAACTTCATCCTCGGGAATCACCGCCTATTTGGGCTCTTTATCCAAACCAATGAATGTTAGGGGCTTGAAAGTCCATCAAGAGGCAAATAACTAGGCCTCCACAGCATTTTCTCCGTGCCCCACTTCCTGCTCTGTGTGGTAGGACCCTGTGGCCGGTCCTTCTGCCCGTATTAGACTGTGGGCGCCTCAAGGCCATTGTGTCCCTAGCCCCCAGCACAGGCCTGGCACATAAGAGGCGCTTCGGAAATATTTGCTGGACGAACGAATGAAACCAGACGTTTGGAAGCATAGCCCGTAGAATGTAATTTCGGAAAATGAAAAAGCAACCAAATGAATTGGAACCATGATGGGGCTTTGCAACCCCTAGCAGCTGGCTGATTTCACAGAAAGCAGGTGACTTGCTGTGTGAGTCCAGCACGTTTCCAGGGCTGGCATCTGGTAACCAGCCAGCAGGGGGCAGGGTGGTCTCATGGATGGAGCCCCAGAGGGCTGAGCTCACCCACAAGCAGGCTGCCAGGACCAGAGCGTTTCTGATGGGCAAGGACTCTAAGAAAACATCTATTCCAACTCTCCTTTGTACAGATGGAGAAACTGAGTCCCAGGGAGGGAAGGGGCTTTCCCAAACTCCCACAGAGATTTGGGACTCAGAACTCCAGACTCCACTCCCTAAGCCAATCCATGTACCACTTGCAGGGGACAATTTCCCCGAGACCAATCTTTAACAAATCCAGATGAAAGAGCTTATCAACCCAACACAGGGCTTTTTAAGGGGCTCTTCCCTGATCTAATTTTATGTACTCAGTGGACCTCCCCTGTGACTTGACCTAGTGATACCACTTCCTAAAATGTACTCCAGAAATGCCCAAGGATGTTCATTACACTGTTGTTTATAAAAGAGAAAAATCAGAAGCAACATAAATTTCAGCAAGGGACCAGCTTAATAAATGATGACCTATCTGTTGTATGGAACATCATACGTTCATGAAAAATAAAGTTTAGAATATTTATGAAGAAGATGTCTGTGCTAGAAATGTGGGGAAATGCTACATACAGTGTGCTCCTACTGCTGTAGTCTATACGTGTAACATTACCCTTGGACTTGGGCACGTGAAGCCTAAGAGTGCCCTGCATTTCATACACACCGACAGTTATTACAGAAGGCAGGGGCACTTCTGGGACTTGAGACCTGGTGCTCAGTGCTGCATGGCACAACCCCAAACAGCAACGTGGGACTGACATCATGCACACCCCGGGAAGCGTGTCTCCATCTCTTGCCCTCTGCCTCTGAAACAAAAGGGGACCGAATCCCTGCACCGCGGCACTGTGTGGAATGAGCTGCTGCCAACACCAGAGACGGACGTTGCTTCGGAGTGCAGGGAGGACTGAGCAGCGAACATGCTTAAGTAAGAGAAAAGACAAATTAATTTGTCAAATATTTCCTCTCAGATAGCATGAAATGCAATATTTTCTTGCATAACGAAGTATCATCTCCCAGTAGTGCCAAGTGTCCGTTTTCTTGCTTTTCTTCCTGTTCTAATTCATGGTTCCGGAGGTGCTCACTAATTAGCACGATATTTGCAACAGCTGCACACAGCAGCTGAGGACTCCTGTGCAATAATAAACAATTCATTTCACTCCTAAATTTATATATATTTAGGTCTAGACATAATATGCATGAGACACAATATCAATTCTTTACCTTGACAGCTAGATGCACTTTGGCCATTAAAATAGCATAGAGTTTTTGTATTTTTAGTATTTATTTTGATTTAATTGAATGTTTAAAAACTAAATTAAAATGCTCCACTTTCTTGAAATAATTTTATTTCAATATCTTACATTTACGTATTATAATTTGAATTTTGCCTTTGCATCCAAATAGTTAGTTAATTTTAAAATGTAGAAGAAAAATAACTCTTTTAGAAAATTGATTTAAACGTTAACTAACCCGTGGGCCACACTCCAGGCCGACAGCATTCCCAGCCTACCTCCCAGCCCCAGCTTCCCCTGTGCATTTTGCTCAGTGCTCCTTCTGGGCACTGGGCGTGAACCGGCTGCCCTCCCTGGTGTCTGTGCTGACAGCATCTCCCCCATGACGGGGGGAGCACCCCCCATCCCGTTCTGCCAGGACCCTCCTCTGGAAAACGAACCAACATACTGAAGAGGGAAGTGGGGAGCTGATCCGGATCCACGGCCTATGGACCAGTGCCTGCGCCCTGCAAATAAAATTTCCCTGTAAAGGGAATCAACAACCAAGGAACACACTGGTTCTTCAGAGAAAACAGCAGTGGGAGCAGAGAGACGGAGAAGGCAGGCTGTTGTCCCGGCTTCCCTTTCAGTCCCAGTGAAGCTCTCTGACCCCTGGAGCTTCCCCCCACCCCGCCTGCAAGCACCAGCCCCACCAGTTCGGGCAGGGGGTGGGCTGGGTCAGCTGAGGCTGGCTCGTTCCCTTGTCTACCATCGAACCATGGAAAGCTCTTCCTGACTGGGGGAGAGAGGCTTTGCTACTCTGAACCTACCGGCCTCTGAATGTTAGCTCCTAGAGCGCCCCTGGGCTAGAACCAACTCCTCTTTTCACACATGAGGCTCAGAGAGTTCGATTCACTAGCAACCACGTCCCAGTTGGAACCCAAGAATTTCTCCTTCCCATCCACCACAAAGCTTGAAACTTCCCCTCCCAGCATGACATTTTAAATTGCAGGCGTGACGCTTGCCACATTCAAGGAGACATACCTACACTTCAGGACTCCTTAGAAAATGATCTCCACCCAAAAGCTTACCCTAGCTGCAAATTCAACAAGGTGGAGACTGTAAAGCCACATTCACCACTGATTCCTCAGCAGTCCCCACCCCCGCCCCTGGTCACTGGTTCTAAGGCGGGCGTTTCCCCCCACACTTTAACATCTCTGAAATTGGGATATAACTTGCAACCAAACCCGGTCAAAGTTTACTTGGCAGCATTTTTTTTCCTTAGTCATAGATAAATAACGTTGCATCATATCATGGATATATTTTAGATTCAATGAAATTTGGTAAAATATGGTGATACTGCCCAATAAATATTTGTCAAATGAATAAAATTGCCAAGCACTGTGCTAAGGTTCCACACGCATCATCTCATTTACTCCTTCCAGAAATCAATCTTTGAGGGAAGTATTATTATTCCCATTTTACAGATCAGAAAACTAAGACCTAGAGCAGTTAAGACATTGCCCAAGGTCACACAGTGAGTAAGAGTGGAGCCAGAATCGCCATCCAGCTCTGGGTGGCCAGAGCCTCTGCTGTAACCACTTAGCTCTCCAGCCTTCCCAGGAGAATTGTAGTCCCTTGTCACCAGGTCAGGTGACCAACCATCCCAGTTGGCCAGGGCCTAAAGGGTTTTTCAAAACATGGGGCTTTCAGTGCTAAAAGTAGGGAAGCCCCTGACCAACCAGTGTGCTTGGTCACCCTAACACTAATCCTGGAGTCCTCCATTCCCGCCACCCTCTGCCTGGACGCAGCCTCCACCTCCTCCAGAGTCTGAACCCGAACAGGGCTCCGACCCAACTCTTCAGCTCTAGGGACTTGAGTCCCTCAGAAGGAGCAGTGGCACCTGCCCTCTGCAGTCCCAGGGAAGTCACCGATGTCCCTTCTTTGCTGAGCATCTGCCACAGCTGGGTGCCGGTTCCAGATGTTTCCTGGACCTGCTGGGCTGTTCCTGCAGCTGATGGCACATCTGGCTGGGTTCTCAGAGCTTCACTGAAATTATGTTCCAGGCTACGGCTCCTTAATTCCTGTTTCAGGTT
>PVKH010027024.1:0-13093 GCA_004027955.1 Chaetophractus vellerosus
GCATTTTTAATTTTTTTATTATTTTATTTTTAGGTACCAGGGCCAGGGATTGAACCCAGGACCTCATATGTGGGAAGACGGCACTCAACCAGTGAGCCACATCAAGCTACATGGGCTCCCCTGAATTGGTTTTTTCATTTGTCTGCTTGTTGTTTGTTTTATTTGTTGTTTGTTTTTAGGAGGCATCAGGCACCAAAACTGGGACCTCTCATGTGGGAAGCAGGTGCTCAACTACTTGAGCCACATCCACTCCCTGGGCTGGCTTTTAAAATGAGAATGTATTAGCTTACAAGTTTATAGTTCTGAGGCCATGAAAATGTCCAAATCAAGGCATCATCAAGATGATAGCTTCTTCCTGAAGCCTGGCTGCTGGCAATCCTGTACCCCTCTGTCACATGGCAAGGCACATGGTGGTGCCTGCTGGTCTTTTCCTTCTTTTCTGGATTTTGTTGCTTCCAGCTTCTTGCTTCTGCAGCTTTCTTTCTCTTTGTCTATTCCATTCTCTTATAAAGGACTTCAGTAAGAGGATCAAGACCAATCCTGAATGGGTGAGTCACATCTTAAGATGCTACTCACCAAAAGATTCTACTTACAATGGGTCCACACCCACAAGAATGGATTACTTTAAGAACATAATTTCTGGGGTACATACAGCTTCAAACCATCATAGTTCCTTAAATAAATTGACAAGTACCCAGACTCTTTGTATCCTTCCTATTCAACTACTCAGTGGGTTGGTTTTTTGTCCTTGGGATTGTTGCCTCATGTTGCAAGATGGTTGTCTCAAGACATCAAGTTGTCACATACCTGCATCCAAAGGCAAGAGGTAAAGGCAGGTCAGGCTAATAAAAGTGAGCTTTCCTTTAGTGCTTCTCTCCTTGTATCAGGGGGAAAAATGTCTTTCCTAAAGCCTCCAGCAGAATTCCTCTTGTGCATCATTGGCTAGGCTAGGTACATAACCCCTCCTTGCTGCAGAAGATGCAGGTAAAATCAGGATCTGGCTTCTGTAAAAAAAAAAAAAAAAAGATTTAATTTTTTTACTTATTTCTCTCCACCCCCTCAATGTTTGGAATTTGATGTATCTTTAGGAGGCACCAGGAACTGAACCCAGGACCTCCGATGTAGGAGGGAGGTGCCAAATCACTTGAGCCACCTCTGTTCCCTGCTTTGTTGTGTCTCTCATCATTTTTTCTTCTTGTGTCTCTTGTTGCATCATCTTGTTGCGCCTGCCATCATGTCAGCTCACTGTCTTGCTTGTTTTCTTTTAGGAGGCACCAGGAACCTCTGCTCCCTGGCTTTGTTGTATCTCTCATTATGTTTTTCTTCTTTTGTCTCTTGTTGTGTCATCTTGTTGTGTCAGTTTGCCGTGCCTGCCCATCACGCCGGCTTGCTGTCTTCTTTAGGAGGCACCGGGAACCAAACCACGGACCTCCCATGTGGTAGGCAGGAGCTCAGTTGCCTGAGCCACATCTGCTTCCCAAGTATCTGGATTTTAACAGCCTCTGCAATAGGAGGTAGAGAAGGGAAAAGTGGCTGGAAATGGATATTGAGTAGACAATCAGATCTTCAATAATATATAAAACTTATGCTTCTGATCATCATGACTAAATGGTACTGGAATAGCCCTCCTTATATATTGTATATAGCCCTCAATATACAACTATAAAACTAAAAAATGTATATGAAATGACTTTCAGATGTTGGACAACAGGATGCATAGGCCTGTGATCCCTGAGAGAAGGTAGATAAACAAGGTAACCATACAATCATCTCAGCTTTCTGCCTGGAGGGGCTTTCAGACTATAGAAGGAAGGTGAGCCCAAACTAAATGTGGTCATCTTGCTGAGCTGAGATATCAAGGATTGAAGTTCAGAGATACTGAGTGGCTAGAATTTGTGGGGCAAGGTAGCAGAAAGAAGAGATATATGCAGGGAAGGAGTTCCAAAAACCTGCATAGGAATCTGTGGTAGATTTAATTATGTGCCCTAACAAACACATTTTCTGAATCTTAATCCATGTGGTTGTGAACCCATTGTAAAGAGGACCTCTTGAAGATGTTTTCAGTTAAGGTGTGGCCCAATTGAATGAGGGTGGATCTGAATCTGGATTACTAGAGGCCTTCCTTATAAAAAGAACCTGGGAATCAGAGCAGCCAGAAAGCAGAGGACATAGCCATGTGATGAAGGTCAGAAATTCAAGCCAAGGAACTCCAAGGATTTCCGGTAGCCAGGGGCAAAAAGCTACAGATCTTCAGGGAGAAAGCAAGCCTTGCCAATATCTTGATTTTTTACCTCTAGCCTCAAAACTGTGAGCCAATAAATTCCTGTTGTAAAACCAAAACCAGCTTGTGGTACTTGTGAGAGCAGATAAGGCAAACAAAGACAGACTTCTCTTGAGGTTGGCCAAATACTAAGCTGTGAATGTGCAAGGCAAGACTCCACAAGGCTAGACAGAAAAAAAACCACCAGGGAAGGAAAAACCACCTAGGAGCTGGGAGTTAAATAAAATCAAAGCTTTCATGGACCTGGGAAATACTTGCGTTCCAACCAGTCAGAATAAAAAGACCTTGTGCAGTATCTGGTACGTTTGATAGAGATTCCTTCAAAGACCATGCTGAAGGTATGGCTAATCTAGCCCTACAGTAAAGACTACTCTAGACTTGTCCCAACATACCTAAAAACAAGACTAAAAAGGATCATGCTGATCCATATATACATTATTTGCCTACTGAACAAAACTCAATACTGTTAAGAAAGACAAAAAAAATCTAGAAAATCAAAAATGCTACATCCATAATGAGGAGAAAAACAATTAAAAGAAGCAAAATAAATTCCAAATGATTAAAATATTTAAAGGCAAAATGGAAAAACATAAATGTCCTAGAAGGAAATGTATGGAAATTTCCAAGCTTTTTACTTTGAAAGTAAAAAGTATAAAGAAAACTGATAAATTTGACTACCTATTAATTTAAAACACCTGTGCATCATCAATAACAAAATACTTCAGGAACAGAGTTCAACTGGGGCAAATGCAATTTCTATGAAAATGGTTAAAATTATTAATATATAAGGCCCTTTGAGATTAATTAAAACTTAATTATGCAAAGAAAAAATGATTAACATATAAAATACAGATGTCTGTCAACATATTTTAAAATCCAGCTTCGTTAATAGAAATATAAAGACACATTTAAATACCAAAACTTATCATTTCACATATTATATTAGTGTTAACAAGGTTAACAAGGTTAAGGGAGACTTTTATATACCACTAATGTGGGATATAGATCCATTCTGAAGGATAATTTGGCTGCATTTGTCAACAACTGAAAAATTATTTATAACGTCCAACCCTGCAATTCTTCTTCCAGGAATTCAGCCTAAGAAAATAACTAGATAAGTTCACAGGATATTTATGTGAGGATGTTATAATAAGCAGTGAACTCTAAGCAGGATCTCTATGAGTTTGCATATTCTCTGATATTTTCATTGTGATTAGAATTAGACTTAAATTTAACATCCAAAATCTTTAACAATTTCATTTGCTTTGATACCAACTCTGTCCCCCCCACCTTTATGTATTTCTTATCACAAACTTCATGTTTATACAATATGAGTCCCAAACCACTGATTTATCATTACATTTTGTGCATTTGCCCTTTAGATCCTGTAGGAAGTAAAAATTGGAGTTACAAACCAAAAATACAGCAGAATTGGTATTTATATTTACTGATGTCATCATTTTAATCAGAAAGATTTATTTCTTCATGTGACTTCAGTCCATTTTCTAGCATCCGTTCCTTTCAACCTGCAAAACTTCCTTTAGCATTTCTTGTAGCAGCAGTCTAATGGTGACAAAGTCCTTCAGCTTTTGTTTATCTGGGATGTCTTCATTTCTTCCTCATTTTTGAAAGACAGTTTTGCCAGATATAGAATTCTGGATTGGCAATTTCTTTCTTTCAGCACTCTAAATATGTCTTATCACTGCCTTGTTGCCTCCATGGTTTCCGATGAGAATTTGTCTCTTATTCTTATAGAGGGTCCTTTGTATTTGACACATTGCTTCTCTCTTGCAGCTTTCAGAATTCCCTTTTTATCTTTGTCATTTGATACTTTGATTATAGCATGGCATGGTGTGGGTTTATTTGGGTTTATCCTATTTGGAGTTTGTTGAGCATTTTGGATGTACATATTCATGTCTTTCATTAAATTTGGGAAGTTTTCAGCCATTATTATTTTTTAATATTCTCTCTGCTCCTTTCTCTCTTTCATCTCCATGATAAAGGGATTAATTAAAGTTGTTTGCTACAAAAAATTAACATGGAACAGGAATGTGGGACTTAATATTGCTGTTCTTAAAAAAATGACTTCTGTGTGTTGGTGTGTGAGAGAGGGAGGAGGGAGAGGGTATGAGAAGAAGTGAAAGAGGGAGAAAGGAGAGAATTTCAATGATTTTCCTATTGCTCAAAACATCTTTGGAATTCCTTTTAATAATCATATTCATAAAAAATATCCTAAGGATGGATTTAACTTGTTAAGCAAGCAAAGTTTTTAGATACTGCCGAGATAGGAAGAATTTCTTTTGGTCAGCCACAAGATAAAACTCTTCTCAACATTTCTCAAATTGGGATACCCTGTATACTAGGCTTAAAAAAATAAACCAACAAAACAGTTCTGTGGCCAAATATGTTTAGGAACTCTTTCATTATAGTTCTCCACCTTAGAGCATCACAAAGCATATTTCCATCATATTTTTGGCTCTTGCTACTTAACTGTATTTAATCCAGATTTCCAAACTAATTTGATCCAGAAGTTTTTTTAAATAATACCTATTGACATCCCATAGAATGTGAAAATCCTCTTTTATTTTTGCAAAGATTTATTTATGTATTTTACTTTTATCCATTTTAATACCCCCTACCCCATTTTTTCTGGTTTGTGTCCATTCGCTGGGCAACTCTCTGTGTCTGTTTCCCACCCCCTCATCTTATCCTTCTCCTCTTGTCTTCACAGGGATTAGATCCTAGGAACCTCCACTGTGAGAAAGAGGTGTTCTGCCACCTGCACCACCTTAGTTCCTGGTTTTTTGGCGTGTCTCATCTTGGCTCTCCCCTGCATCCACATCATCACCTTGCTGCGTGGTTCAGCAGGGCCTGGCCGGCCTGCAGGCCTTCTATATTTCTTCTTTATTTTACCAGAGGTCCCAGGGATCAAACCCAGGTCCCTCCATATGGGAGATGGATGCCCTACCATTTGAGGCACATCTGTCCCCAAAATCCTCTTTTAAAATAATGCATGATTTTCTTGTGAAAATTTTTATTTTGTTCTAAAAACACTCAAACATAGAGATTTTAGACATACCTATTCTTTTAATTCTTTTACTGTAGCATACATTTTAAGTTGCATTTTTTAGGAGGTACTAGGGATTGGACCTGAGACCTTGTACATGCAAAGCAGGTGCTCAACCACTGAGCTAACCTGCTCCGCTGTAAATTGCATTTTTTGTTTTTTGTTTTGTATGTTTGGCTTTTATAAAGGGTATTTATTTGGGGTAGAAGCTTACAGTTACCAGGCCATAAAGCATAAGTTACTTCCCTCACCAAAGTCTGTTGTCATGTGTTAGAGCAAGATGGCTGCCACAGTCTGCAAGGGCTCAGGCTTCCTCTTCCTCTTAAGGCTCTGTGGCCCCAGCTTCTTTCAATATCAGCTGTAGGCTGGGATAAGTCTCATCTCTCTCCCAGGGCTCGTTTCTCTCTGGGCTCAGCTGCACTCTTCTCTCCACAAGGTCAGCTGTAGACTATCAGGCTCATCTCTCTTCCTGGGCCCTGTGCTGTGTCTATGAGCCGCCTCTATTCCTCTGTGTTCTTCTCCTGTGTGTTTACTTCTCAGGGTTCCAGCATACAAAAAACTTCTGTAAATTGCCTTTTATGATATCCACCTTTTCTTTCTACCTTAACAAATTAAAACAGAATGCTTTTGTTTAATATGGCAATGTGCTGGGCTAAGAACACTCATCCAACATAGATTCCCTTGTGGCCTTGTGACCAAGTTTTACCAAATGAGATCTGAGTAACAGCAACTAAGTATGGCTTCTAGGAAAGTGAGTAAGGGACCTGAGGTGGCTCAAGCAATTGAGTGCCTCTCTCCCACATGGGAGGTCTCAGGTTCAGTTCCCAGTGCCTCCTAAAGAGAAGACGAGACGACACAGAGAGCACACAGCAAATAGACACAGAGAGCAGACAGTGCGTAGAAACAATGGGATGTGAGGGTTAATAAATAAATTTTTAAAAAATAAATCTTTAAAAGAAAAGTGAGTTAAGAGGTGCTAATTCTGCTTGTGTGCCTGTTTAGCCTTTTGCCTCTGTACCGATTTTCCTGCCTGGAACACAGCCACAGTTTCTGAGGGGCACCGGCATCTTGCAAATATGAGATTGAAAGCCACACCCTAAGGAGAGTGGAGAACAAAGATGGAAGCAGTCTGGGTCTCTTATGGCATTACTGAGCTGCCGTACCAGCCCTCGGCTCCAGAATTTCTTTTTTGCTTGTGAAAAATAAACTTCTTTCTTGTTTAAGCCATTGTCAAGTTTTCTGTTAATTTTAACCAAACACATTCCTAACCAAGAGTCTTATTTATGATCACATTTCACATAAGCTTTACCTTGCAATTAATTAATTATATTTTAGATTTATTTTTCTTGTACTTTTATTATAACTCACTCAAGTTTTTTTTGAAAATAGGCATAGCATACATGAATATAGATAATATATGTGAATATATATACTGTACATGAATATATGTATATGTAATATGTATGTATATATATTGCAAGCTCTACACTGCAAACTTCTGCAGAATTGCATTCAAAAATAAATATGAAAATAGTATGCAATGATTCTTCTAAATCTGAGTATTGACCAAAGAACCTAAAACCCCTAGTATTGCTCAACTTTTTAGCAATCATCAACAAATTCTGCTTGTAATATATTTCTACTCAGAATTTAAGTACAAGCAAATAAATCTTGTGGTAAGAATTTTATTGCATCCTCTCTAAAAACTATAAATACAATTAAGTAGTTTAATCCTGGGTTAAGATGCCAGGATCCATATAAATATCCTTAACTTAGAATTTGTTCTCTTTACACGAAGGAAATCTGACTTCTTTCTAGTTCCCAGAACAACTGGATGTGGGAATGCTGGGAAATGGATTGCTTTAAAATACATGGTCAAATGAAGGGGATATAAATTGCTGGGTATTATCATCATCTTGATTGCATTGTAGTCTTTTCTCTTCTTTAGACACAGATTCACTGCCTGGGAAGAGAGATAAAATTGAACCCCATAAGTCTACGCAAGAAAGGAAGGGCAATAACCCAAACCACTTTCAAGGTTCTTTTGAAGATGGCTGCTTTGCCATTATTACAAATTGCCCTGTAATTTTCAAAGGTAACTATAGAGACTTGAGACTGTTATCTGTAGAAAGGTGATGAGACAGAATCCAGGCTCATTTAGGACATTTCACCTGATTGAAAAGGAGCCAAGGAGATTAAATCCAATTCTGGAAATTTCAATGCATATTAGTTCTTCACAATTAAACATGGAATCCTTTAGAGTTCTGAGGCTGTCATTCAAAGGCCTTCTAAATAACCTACCATAAAGGAAGCAATAACAAAGCAGGACAATATTCAATCTGTGGCAAGAATCTTCTGATATAAATTACAGAGGCGGTGCCTCTCAGTTTTCCAAAAGAATCTTCTTTAGGGTGTAATTAGTTCCTGAGCAGTTGATAAATTTATTGAGCACCTACTTGCCAGCACTGAGATATATACTGGGGATACAAATATATATACTTGTGTGTGTGTGTGTGTGTGTGTGTGTAGCAAAAATAGGTAATCTCAGAGGTTTACAATTAAATAGGAAATATAGGACTTATAAGGAAAATATAAATAATGATACATAGACTAATCATGCTACATCCAAGTGATATAATCCAAAATAACTGCAGGAATTTAAAGGAATAAATTGAGTGCCATGGTTAAAAGCTTTGTAAACAGGCAGAAAAGGCCTTGAATATCCATTCCATCACACTCTACCTCTGTTAATCTAGGCATGTTACATAAACTCTATGTGTCAATAGCCTCATCTATAAAATGGTTTTAATAATTGAACCTACCTCATAAGCTTGTTGTAAGGATTAAACAAGATAATGGAAATAAAGTGCTTAGTATGGGATCTGGAAAGAGTAACTACACAATAAATATTATGCATTATAAATAATTATTAGAAATGGGTGATAATGGAAGCTTGGGTCTGCAACTACATTGGAAGTCTTTCCAGAGGAGTCATGTAGTGAAGGATCTAATATAAAGAGATAGAGGAAAGAAGAGAGGGATTAACTGAAAGTGTAGATCAGCAGGGGTAAGTACAGGGAAATAGGAATGTGCAAGGCATGTTTTGAAATTAATAAATTTGAATGCACTTGAGCAGTAGTTTTTAACCTTTAAAAAATGAACATTGCAATGGGGGGGGGGGCAGCTGTATAGCCCGGTTGGTGGGGCTCCGGTTTACCACATGGGAGGTCCCAGGTTCAGTCCCCGGGCCTCCTCGAATGGGCGGACCACCTTGAGAAGGCAAGCCAATGCGGGCAGGGCATGCTGCCGCGGGCAAAGGCAAGCCCCCACGGGCGGGCAAAAAGACAAGCCCCCGCGGGCAAAGGCAAGCCCCTGCAAGCAAGGGCGAGTCCCCACAAGCAGGTGGGCTGCCACACCAGTGAGCTGACTCGGCGGGTCGCCCCAGTGCAGGGGGACAGGCAGACACAGGGGAGCACAGAGAAAGGTGAACCCAGCAAGAACAAGCAAAAAGGGGGGATGTATAATAAATAAAAATAATAATAAAAAAAAATAAAGAAGCAAAGGGCATGTATAGGAAACTCACAAATTAGAAAATATAACCAGCATACAAACATGAAAAAATATTCAGTCTTATCAAGAATCAAAAAATGTAAATTAAAATACAATGAGGAGGGGTTGGCTGTAGCCCAGTTGGTAGGGCACTGGTTTACCAAATGGGAGGCCCCGGGTTCGGTTCCTGGGGCCTCCTCAAGTGGGCAGACCGCCTTGAGAAGGCAAGCCGCCACGGGCAGGGCAAAGCCACCACGGGCAGGGCAAAGCCGCCACAGGCAGAGCAAGCCCCCGTGAGCAGGCATGCTGCCACGTGGTGAGCTGACTCGGCAGGTCGCTGCAGCAGGGGAGACGAGCAGACACAGAAAAACGCAAAGATGAACACAACAAGAACAAGCAGAAAGGGGGGGGGATATATAATAAATGAATAAATAAATCTTTTTTAAAAAAATACAATGAGGAGACTTCCAGGAAGATGGCAGACTAGAAAGACATGGGACTCTCTTCACCCCCAGAAAAATAGCTAGAGGACAGGTTTAAACAGCCTAGAAAAAGATCTTCTAGGGTTTAGGACACCAGGAGAGGGCTGGACACCACCCAGAGGAGAGAGGCACAAAGGAGGGAAATCATGATGACAGAACTGTAAGTTGAAACCAGTGGCTGCTGCTGCCAGCACTATCCCCCAACTAAAGACACTTTAGAAATCTCAGGCCACTGGGCCTGTGACTACAAACAAAGGGGGCTCCAGGGATCTACCACTCCAGGAAAGGGGAGAGAGAGGGACACAGTCTAAGGCTGACTCAGCTTCTGACCCACAGATTTGGTCTGCTGCATCCCACGATCCCTCCCAGGTCAGGTTGGGCCACACAGTGGTTTGCCCTGGGAGCTGGGGAAGTTCTGGAGAAATCCAACCCTCACAATCTCCTTCTCTTCTAGTTGGGGATGCCCCCAGGAAAGGGGAGTGAGAGGGACACAACTTAAGGCTGACTCAGCTTTTGACTCACAGATTTGATCTGCTGTGTCCCAGGAGCCCTTCCAGGTCAGGTGGGACTGCACCATTGTTTGTCTTGGGAGCTGGCAAGGGGCTAAGGATATATAACGCTCCCAATCTCCTCCTCTATAACAGGGTCTGATTTTTGAGGACTCAGAGGGGAGTGGAAATATTTCTGACCTGGGAAAAGGGAGGGGGCTGCCAGAGAAGGTGGGAGAACTGTTGCAGAGAAGGTTTGTATTACAAGGCTCATAGCCTCCAGACAGGAAGCTCTATCATGTTGATCCAGTCTGTGTTGCTACAAATACAGTTCAACCAGGCATTGAACTGAGAGCTGCCAAAGAATGCCATCTGCTGGCAGACCAAAGAAGTGCATGCAAGAAAATTAAAAATAAGTAGGAAAGGCTTTTTCCAGTCTCTACAGCCTCCCTCCCCAATGCCTTGGGATGAACTCTACAACCAATTTCTGGGTCCAGTGTCCAGGTTGAGCCAAGAATCAAAGAGCAGTGGTATCACACAGCCTCCTGCCACTAAATCCCTACAAAAGATAAAGAAATTGAGCATCTGAGTAAACTATATCCTAATCAGATGCCTAGATATCAGCAAAAAATTATGAGCCATACTAAGGAAATAGAAGACATGGCCCAAGAAAAGGAATATATCAAAGCCCCAGAAGATATGCAGAATTTGACAAAAATAATCAGCAAGATGTGCACAAATTTCCAAAATCAAATTAATGAGTTGAAAGACAATATAGTTAAAGAGATAAATGACATCAAGAAGACATTGAGCAAGTGCAAAGAAGAACCTGAAATCCTGAACAGAAAAGTAACATAGCTCATGGGAATGAAAAACACAACAGATGAGATCAAAAACACATTTGAGGCATACAACAGCAGACTTGAAATGATAGAAGAAATAATAAGTGATACCAAAGACAGAACAACTAAAACTGAAGAGAGAAAAGAATGGAAAAACCGAGCAGGGGCGCAGAGAGTTGAATGACAACACAAAACACAACAACATACATGTCATGGGAAGGATAAGAGAAGGGAAAAGGGGCAGAAAGAGTATTTAAAGAAATAATAGAAGAAAAATTTCCCAACTGTCACAAAAAAAATGAACTTACATGTCCAAAAAGCAAACCGTACCCCAATCAGAATAAATCTGAATAGACCTACTCCAAGACACATACTTCTCAGAATGTCAAATGTCAAAGATAAAGAGAAAATTCTCAGAGCAGCAAGGGAGAAGAAATCCATCACATACAAGGGGTGTCCAGTAAGACTTAGTGCAGATTTCTCTTCAGAAACCATGGAGATGAGAAGACAGTGGTACGATAGAATTAGGAGACTGAAAGAGAAAATCTGCCAGCCGAGAATTCTTTATCAAGCAAAATTGTCCTTCAAATATGAAGGTGAGTATAAATATTCAAAAACAAATGGATATTAAGAGAGTTTGCAAAAAAGAATCCAACTTTGTAGGAAATATTAAAAGAAGCCTTAGAACTTGAAAGAAAAAGGAGAGACAGATTTGAAGGAGAGTATAGTAAAAAGAAGGGCAGAAAGGATAATCAAAAGAGTAAAAAGACAGACAAAAATAAGATATGGCATATGAAAACCACAGAATAAAACCAAAGAATAGTGCATTTATAGTAATATAATTGAATGTGAATGGATTAAACTCCCCAATTAAAAGATATAGCCTGACAGAATGGATAAAAAACACAGCTATCCATATTCTGCTTATAAGAAACTCACCTTAGACCTAGGGATACAAACCAGCTGAAAGTGAAAGGTTAGAAAAAGATTCTCCATGTGAATAGTAACCAGAAAAGGAAGAGCAAGAGTAGCTATACTAATATTAGACAAAACAGACTTTAAGTGCAAAAAAGTTATAAGAGATACAGAAGGCCATTATATATTAACAAAAGGGACAATCCACCAGGAAGATATAACAGTCATAAATATCTATGCACCTAACCAGGGTACCCCAAAATACATGAGACAAACTGGCAAAACTGAAGGGAAAAATAGACATCTCTACAATAATTGTTGGAGACTTCAACACCCCACTCACATCATTAGACAGAGCAACTAGACAGAAGATCAACAAGGAAACAGAGAATGTGAACAATATGATAAACAAGTTAGACCTAAAAGACATATAGAGAACACTGCATCCAAACTCAGCCAGTTATACATTCTTCTCAAGTGCCCATGGAGCTTTCTCCGGGATTGACCACATGTTAGGGCACAATGCAGCTCTCAATAAATATAAAATGATTGAAGTTATACAAAGCACCTTCTCAGGTCATAATGGAATGAAACTTGAAATCAGTAATAGACAGGAAAAAAGTAAATTCACAAACACGTGGCAGCTGAACAACACACTCCTAAATAATCAGTGGGTCAAAGAAGAAATTGCAAGTGAAATCAGTAAATATATTGAGACAAATGAAAATGAGAACACAACTTATCAAAATCTATGGGATACAGTGCAGGCAGTGTTGACAGAGAAATTTATAGCCCTAAATGCCTATATTTAAAAAGAAGAAAGAACTAAACTCAAAGATTTAACTGAACAACTAGAGAAACTAGAAAATAACAGCAAACCAATCCAAAGCAAGCAGAAGGAAAGAAAAAATAAAGTTTAGGCAGAAATATATGAAATTGAAAAAAAAAAAAAAAGAAAGAAAGAAAATCAACAAAACCAAAATCTGGTTTTTTGAGAAGATCAATAAAATTGACAAACCCCTAGATAGACTATCAAAGAAAAAAGAGAGAAGATGCAAATAAAGACAATCAGAAATGTATTGTGTTGGAGGTTATTTCTGACCCCACAGAAATAAAGAGAAGCATAAGAGGATATGATGAGAAACTGTATACCAACAAACTAGACAACCTAGATGAAATGGACAAATTCCTAGAAATGCACTACCAACCTACATGGATGCTACAAGAAATACAAGAACTTGGGGGCCGGCTGTAGCCCAGTGGATAGGGCACCGGTTCACCACATGGGAGATCCCGGGTTTGGTTCCCGGGGGCCTCTCCAATCGGGCAGACCGCCTTGAGAGGGCAAGCCACTGTGGGCAGAGTAGAGCCGCCATGGGCAGGGCAAAAAGCTGCCATGGACAGGGCAAAGCCACCACGGGCAGGGCAAAGCCGCCACAGGCAGGGCAAGTCTCCCATGAGCAGAGCAG
>PVKH010027025.1:0-13092 GCA_004027955.1 Chaetophractus vellerosus
GGTGACGCGCCGAGACTGGTCACTGTGCAGGCGTGGCTTTCCCCACTTGTGGGCGGCTTCTGCTTCCATTCACGGCCGGCTTTCAGTTCGCGGGTGGCTGGCTGCGCTCCATTCGCAGGTGACCTGCCCTGCCCGTGGTGGTTTTTGCCTGTCCGTGGCAGCTTTTTGCCCTGCCCACGGCGGCTCTGGCCCATCCATGGCGGCTTGCCATTCTCAAGGCGGTCTGCCTGCTAGAAGAGGTCCCCGGGAACTGAACCCGGGGCCTCCCATGTGGTATGCCGGTGCCCTATCCACTGGGCTATCGAGCCGGCCCCGATAATGCATTTACGTGTTGAATTTGGTTTATAGGGGCCACCTTTGAGCAACAAGGAGGCTCTCAGGAGGCAATTCTTGGGCACTCTCCAACACTAGCCTAAGTTGCATATTCAAGAGCAAAAGACTCACAAGCATAGTCGTCATCATCAAGGGCCCACCAATGGACCATCCTTCTTCACTAGTCATTGCCCTTTCACTTGGGGGATTGCTGCTGTTCCATTAGAGAATGTAGCAGAGCTCCTCAGGATGCAAATTCAATAATCTTTCAGTTGTTGTCTGAATCTCCACCCACTGTGGCAATGCTCCATGAACATTTGAACATATTTATATATCTTATATATATGCCCAGGTGAACTTCCTCCCATGTATCCCCCATCACTGACACCCCACCCCATTGATCCTCCCCTGCTATAGTTGTAACCCTTCTGTGATCCAAAACCTCTTCAAAAATGAAGCCAAGAATATTGCTAAATTCAATTAATAGGAAAATGAAATAATAATGACAGGTTTAAGCATAAGAAATAAAATTACACAATAATTTAGAGAAACTAAAACTTAAATAAAGTTAAAAAGATTGGGATATTTAAAAAATAAAAAACATTAAAAAATAATAATAAAATAAAATATTTTTGACATTTTTCCTTTCATCACTGGAATATCAGTTGTCCTGTATGTACACTGGCATTTTCTTAGATTTCTTCCCCAGTGTCTTACTTTTTTTTTTTAATATCGTCTACAAAGAAGTTTTATGTCACAGCAAGGCTACACACACAATATAGGGGACTCCCATATACCAACATCCTCCCCTTTTCCCCCTTCCCTATTAATAATCTTTTTACATGTGGATGGTACATTTGTTACAACTGATGTATAAATATTGAAACGTAGCTACCAACCATGGTCAATGGTTTGTATTATGGTTTATATTTTAGACCATACACTTTTATAATTTTTTGATGAAATTTAACTTGGCCTGTATCCATCATTGCATGATCATTCAGAACACTTCCATTGCCCCCAAATACCCCTTCTTCAATCTCTTCTGTTCTTCCCTCCCCCTCCCCTCAGAGCCCACAGAGACTGCCCAACTTCACCCCTTGAAAGACAAGATTCTTAGGTATTTGCATCAACACTGAGGGCTGGACACATTAGTCTGTCCTCCTCTATTAGTATCTGCCCATGCTCTCGAGAGATACACACCCTCTCTGTTTGAGAACATATCGGGCCTCCCCAGCATGGGAGTCCAACTACTTCTCACTCATTATGTGGTTCTCCCTGCACTCATAGAGCACACTATGACAAAATGATTACCCCCACATTCTCTAGAAGACTGTCCCAGGTGTGCCCTGTCCCAAATGCTCCCCCCACCCCGTTCAACACCCTAAACCAGTAATGCTTCCTTTTCATATTGCCAATAGAGTTTTCTCAACATTGTATTTTCACCTATGTACCCATCTATCTCCAGTGTTCACCTATTCCCTCCCCCAACCCTCCTCCCAGTTCTTTGAATCATCCAACCCATACTCCCCACCCCACCCACCTGTGAAGCTTGCACTGCCCAACCCAATAGTATCCCTAAACCCCTGTCACATCTCTTCACTGCACAACTACTCACTTCCACCTTATCATAGATTTCGCTCGTATGGGAGTTGCCAGAGCCTGTTTTAATCACCATATTAATCCTCACCCATGCCTGGCACTTGGTGGGTACTCAATAAATAATGATAAATAAGTGAATGAATAAATAACTATGCTATTTGGCACTGTCCTAGTATAGTAATAAAGATGGAAATCCTGGCCCTGGTTAACTCATTATAACTTCTTGCCCTTTTCTTTGATCTTTTTTCTTTTGGTGGTGGTGGTGATTATTGTCTACATATAAAAACTTTCCCCAGGTATTTATTTTAGCATGCAACCATAGTTGAGAACCACTGGGATAGAGCAACTGTTTATCAATCCTGGTTTCACAAGAGAATCCTTTTTTAAAAATTAACATCTAATTTATAAAGTTGAAAGACACCTTTTATAACTTTTAATTTTTAAATATTTTGAGACCCATAAAAATTGAAAATAAAAACACATTTTTAGAAGTAAGTATAAATGAAGAGATCTACTTATTTATAATTCTCTCAAAGCTTTTCTATTCCTCTCTGCCTGTCACCCTTCACCAGCAAAAAAGAAATTTTTTAAAAGGTGAGGAAGAGAACAAACAAACAAAACTCACAATGTGGTAGAATGACCAGAGAAGAAAGGAGACAGTATCAAACTAAGGAAGAGAAATATAAAAACAAAGGGATTAGATGACATCATGCAATGATTTGCTCAGGATACAAGGAATGTCGGAATGAAAATGGCAAATTCCTGTCCTGAGGGACAAGTTTCAATTCTGTAACTGTTAAGCATGAAAGTATAATAGGGCTTAATCTCACCAAATACAGATCCACCCCTAGCCAAGTACAGGAATGTAATTATAAGAGTTTTATTTGCCCTTCCACTGCCCACTGCTTTCCATGATCATATCGTGAAAAACTGCCTAAGTAGTTGAGAAGAAAGCAGAGAGTGAGTTAGTGAATTAGATTCTCCTGGCATTCTCCTAAACAGTTCCTCCATTTCCAGTCCCTTTGTGTCATATTCCAAAAGAATATGAATGTTGGAAGGAGTTAATGCATCTTGCTATTAATATCAGGTATGTCAGTTACATCTGACAGTTTACGCAGCTCTGTGGAGTTGAAGCTGAACACTCAAAGGCGGTTACTTTCCGTTTAGTCGAGAGGAAAGAATGGAAGAGTGGTTAAGAGAGCAAAAGCTGGAGTCTCACCCCTTAGTTCTGTGAACTTGGGCAGCTTCCACCTGTCCATTCCTCAGTGCCTTTTTCACCAACCCAGGAATTATTAGTAGGGATTGTTAGTAGGATTTAATGAGTTAAGTACGTGTAAAAAGCTTGGGACTGTGCCCAAAACATAAGAGCCCGATATATGTTAGTTATGACCGCCCTTAGCTACTTTGCTTACACGATCAGCTCTGCAAGAATGCTTGTTTTGAAAACGTGAATTTGTCCCAAAACAATTGATATTTCAAGGAACAAATTGAGCACAGTGTAGATTTCGAGTTTGCTATGTACAGTTTCTTCTGCAAGAAAGAGTAGGTGAACGCAGGAAACTGCACTCAGCTGAACTGAGCCACATAGGAATACACAAAATGCAGACAGGCATGCACGCCCTGGCCACTGCGGTTCACCACCAGCACAATGGGTCTCGTCCAGCCATAGCTGCTGTTGCAATTTTCTCTCCAATTTCTAATAACCTTCTCCCAACACTTCACAATCACTCACAAGCTACAAACCCTCCGACAAGCAAACTTCCACAAGCAAACTTCAGGGTTATTTTTTCATGGTAAAGCACTTTGTTTATTGCTGCAGCTAAGTATTTCTAAACCATTCAACGTGTGTAAAACTAACTGTACTACCATTTTCATGAGATGCATACCTTATCTCTCTGTCACTGATGAAGTTTTGAGTGTTGTGTCCCTAGCCCCATTTTTGTCATAAGCCTTGTGATTTTCGCTGTGCAAAGTTGTATAGCACAGTGATTTTTTAGGAACACTAATGCGGCATTATAGCAGAACTGCCTATCATTAGCCTATTTTGCCACTAGGCAGATCAATCATGTGTTTAGCTAAAGAATTAGACTATTTTTCACTTACTTTATTTGTAACATCACAAAACCCACTTTATTTTTTTAAAAAAGATTTATTTTTCATTTATTACATCCCCCCCCCTTCTGCTTGCTCTTGCTGTGTGTCCATTCTTGTGTTCCTCTCTGTCTGCTTTGTCTCCCCCTGTTGTGACGACGCCCCGAGACCGGTCACTGCGCAGGCGGCTTTGCCTCGCTTGTGGGCGGCTTCTGCTTCCATTCACGGCCGGCTCCGCTTCAGTTCGCGGGTGGCTGGCTGCTCTCTGTTCGCGGGCGACCTGCCCTGCCCGTGGCAGCTTTTCCCTGTCCGTGGCAGCTTTTTGCCCTGCCCACGGTGGCTCTGCCCGCCCATGGCAGCTTGCCCTTCTCAAGGCGGTCTGCCCGCTAGGAGAGGTCCCCAGGAACCAAACCCGGGGCCTCCCATGTGGTATACCGGCACCCTTATCCACTGGGCTATACAGCCGGCCCCAAAACCCACTTTATTAAAATAAATAAACCCAAATAATATTACTAAATGTTATATTTAAAGATCCTTTTCATGAAAACTTTCAAGATAGGATCCAAGGCAGCTCTTTCACTAATACAAATACCTGTTTCATTTCTTTCTGACCTTATGTGGATGACTCTTTCTGACTTACTAGGAATTCCTACCTAGATTTCAGATTTCTGCCCAAATCCTTGCAAAAGCCATTGTACACCCATGAGCTGCCAGCTACAGATATTTTAGTTTAAGGAATCATTTCTGTGATTTCCCCCATCTATTCACTCAACAATACTGTACAGGCCTACTGTCTTCCAGGAACTAGATTAAGTATGAAAAGGGAAGGAGCAGTTGGGCACAAAGGTGAAGAAGGCACTGTCTTTTACCTAGACGAACTCATGCCTTCATATTCCCCTAATGGAGTACATTGTGAAAGGGTTTGGCTTACTCTGCCACTGAATTAAACAGCTAACAAACAAAATATTATAAAGTATTATAGAAAGAACATCTGTTAATGCTTTCTATTTCTCCTGCTAATAGACATACAAAGTAATAGCCATTGGCTAAATAGCTGTTTGTTGTTGTTGTTGTTTGTTATTGTTTTTAATTATAATAATCTCTATCAACTCCTTTACAGCACACAATTAGGCTTCAAATACTAACTTGTTTTTTATAAAAGTTATTTTAATTTAATAGATCATTACATATTTTAATGGAATTTTAAATAGAATGCCATATGTTAAAAAATATCATCCACCCCATTTTATAAAGGAAATAATGAGTTCTTAGAGGATAATGAGCTTCCTCACATCTCTGTTTATATCTGAACAAGAGGAAATATATTTAACCTAAAAAGGGGTAGGAAGGAGTATCAAGATAAGAGGACCTGAATAGAGAATACTTTTCCTGTGGGGAAAGTGGGAGCGACATGATGGATCTCTAGACAATGTTTCCAAGAGCTTTTTGTGTCCATCTGGCTGAGGTGATTGAGAGCTCGTCCTGTGTGAAGGCACAGGTAGGGACTCTGGGATCACAAGAAGGGCAGTGCCTTTCAGTGTCATATTTGCATCAGCTTGAAGTTTTAAGTCAACTTTTGGTGTTTCACATATGACTAAAGTCATCATCATGAATCTCTTATATGAGACTCCTGGATTCCACTTTTTTAGTATAACCTTGGAGTCAATGGATTATAAATTTTACTTATCTTCAATTTTGAGCCTTCAAAATTTTGTCGAGTCAAAGTATGAATTTCAAATCTCTCCAATTGTCCAAAGTCTCAGAACTGATAAGGAGCAGGTCTAAGATCTACCCAGACAGGTTGGGACCTTAATATTCTGTCTACCCTATCTGTGACATGGTTAAATGATTAGTGGATAGGAGTCAAGGCACCTAAGTGAGTGGGAGCATTGTTTTAGTTTGGGTGTTTATTGGCAAGTTCCAAGGATTGAGGTATGCAGTCAGGAAGGAGTCCTGGAAAGCAAATTTAGTAAACAGGCAAAATAGAACATTACTGTCCTCATTTCAAAGCCCTTCTTGGACGTTTCAAAGGCCACAAGCAGAAGGCCAATCCATTAG
Source organism: Chaetophractus vellerosus (assembly GCA_004027955.1). Classification (NCBI taxonomy): domain Eukaryota; kingdom Metazoa; phylum Chordata; class Mammalia; order Cingulata; family Chlamyphoridae; genus Chaetophractus; species Chaetophractus vellerosus. The sequence goes on from PVKH010027025.1 coordinate 6,064, forward strand.
AAATATTATGAAATGTATGAGGACCTAAATTTTGAGGACCAAGTATATTAGACCTCTCTTCTTAAAGAATATCCAACTGAGGTCGCTGGAATTAAAACAGTTTTTAACCACAGAAGAGTTAATCCAGACTTAAATTTCTGGATAAAATTCAGAGCAAAATATGTGCAAAACAAAATTGAGATCATTCTTGTATAACCAAGTTAAGCCTTTTGAGACACTGAAAACAAAACATCCTCCCTTTCTCCATCTCTCTCATACTCTCCCTCTTCCTGTCTCTCTCCCTTTTTCACACACACACACATACACACATGCACTGCCCAAACAAACTTCATAACTACAAAAACGGGAAGATATTTAAATTATACAAAATAAACCCCAAATGCATCTGGGGTGTAGGGAATTTTATTAATAACAAAAATAAGGAATGCATAGAATTTAAACCCATTTCCCCTCACACTTAGTTTTACAATCTGCATACAAATGTCAATCAGTAGGAAGAAATTGCCTAATAGATCAGATATCTTATTAAAATGTTTTTAAGTAAAAAGAATATTTCCCTTCTAACTAAATAGTACTGATCCCAAAAGAAGGAAGGCCAAAGAGCCACCACCCTCTTTCTTTGTTAATTGATAACTTCTTGATCTCTTAGTTAAGAAAAGGTAGCTGTTGCTGCTTCAGATTTTCTCAGAAGGTAGTCATGAAGTTACCCCCCTGAATTTCCGAAGCACTGACCTAAAGATTCCAATGCCTGAATTTTTATAAAGAACTCTTTCATTTTCATTTAACAAACAAAGCCATGCATTGAACTCCTGCTACCTGCTACATTTTGTGCTCAGATACCCTCCCCCTCAACACTGCCTGAACTTGGAGGGGAGGTAGTTCTGCTCCTCCTGAATTCAGGACCCCAACTTGACCTTCATCAGAGCTTCATGCACACTCAGAGAGAGAGCAGCCCTTGCCTGCACTCTCGGGGCTATCAGATTATGTTTAGAGAAAATTATGATCCACAGTGCTTGCCTGTCTTCTTTTCTACCAGAACACAACTCCACAACACTCAGAGTCAGGTTTATCAAACTTTCTGAAAAAGAATCAGTGTGCTGCATTAGCTGCCCTGATATGCAGCCACTCTGATACCAACACATGCTGCCCACTGTGAGTCCTTTACTTTTACTATGAATCACAAAAAAAGATTCTGGTTGAATTGAATTGTTTCCTTCATGGCTGTGGGTCTTGTTCTGATGCTGTCGTTGATGGGTGACAACCTCAAATAGGTTTTCTGAGTCTTCTCAACACAGCCATAAAAAATAAGAGGATGACAAATACAAGGGGATGAAAAGACTCATTTTTAAGACTGTGAGTCATCTGGTGTTGGGCACCTAAATCAGATACTGTGTTCTTCTCCCCTCCCCAGGAACATTCCTAAGGAGACAAGACAGGCGAGTATGCATGTGTGGTTGCCCATGTGCCTGAGTCTTGCTTGTGATGGGGACACATGAGCAGCTGCTGTCTTGCGGTGTCATGCAGTGGAGCACCCTTGACCCAGAGCTCTCTCATTCATCCTTTCGGCATCTAAACTGAGCCAGCTGGGTGGACATGTGCTGGGGACAGTTCAGAACTTCTCTAAGGGAAATGACTTTGCTGCACAGACAGACCCAGCACAGAGAGGGGGAATAAACCTTAACACGAAGTGCAAGTTCTCTGGAAAGTAGCCGGAGGGAAATAGGACTTTAAAGGTGAGGGAGAAAACAATGATAAGAGCCAAGGTGATTGAAGCATTCTTAAGGGGAAAGATCAGGAAGGGAAGTATCAAGGTTGTTATCCTTGTTCTAGAAAGACACTTATTTTTAAGACTCCAACATCTTTAATGCTAATATACAATTTAGTACAAGGTTTGGGAGTTTTAGAAATTCTTGCTCTAACCATTACCAGCTGTCATATGGGACAAATTGATCTCCATAAGCCTCAGTTTCTTTGTCTGTAAAATAGAGATAGACTATGACTTCAGAAAGTCCTAAGGATCATCCAGTCAACACAAATGAACTGAGCATCTACTATGTGTTGGGTGTGGTTTCAGGCCCTAAGGTTACAGTAATGAGAGGATTGATAAGGATTAATGGTAGTGAAAAATGAGTTAATATGTGGAAAATCTCCACACAGAATGACACATAGAAAGGAATCAATAAATATTAGCAATTATTATTATTCACATTGTTATCAAGTTTATTTGCAAGCCTAAAACCGGAATTTTGAAAATGACTAGTAAAAAGATCCTCATCCACACATGTAGTTAGGAAAACCTTATTTATTTTTAAATTTTGTTGTAATACATCATGATCAAGTCTAAGCACTGTTCAGTTTTTATAGCAGGAAGTTACAGTGCAGGAATCAAAGCATGCTTATTGCGTGAAACAACATTCAAAATTTTTGTTTATATAACCTATATGCAAAGGAATTGATTTGACTTGAATCTGTAACCCTTAGTGTGAAGTATGAAAAATGAAAAGTAAATAAGCTTGTGAAATTCAAAATTCAAATTATTGCCATTCATTTGTAGGTTATAATGACCTAAATTAAGGCAGCCATTCCCCTCAATGATAAGAGATGAATAGAATCCTTATGCTTACCCTTTTCAATGTTAGTAATAATCCTTGTGACATAAATGGTAAAACTACTTTCCCTCAAAAACAATTTCAATTGTTGCATATGCAGCTATATGTGGCTATTTACCTTTCAGACTAACTCTTCTCACATTTACCTCTCTCTTTGCCCTTTTTTGGTCTTGCAAAGAATAAAGCATCTCTAGGTCACAAACCAAAATAAGGAAATACATACCACAACAGCAACAACAAAAAATGTTTTTCTCCCCTCCACTAAAAGGCTGACATAAATCTCTCAATAGACAATTAAATGGCTCATTGCTTTGTTTCTATTAAGTCCCCACCAACGTAAAAGCAAAAATGTTTCCATTCAAGCCATTTACTCACCCTTTTGTTGTGTCCCTGGAAAGCTCCCATTTCCCTTCCTCAGTCAGGACATGGCTTTCTCTGCTCGGGACATGGCTTTTTTTGCTAAGAATGTGTGACATTTAACTCTCTCTCAAAAAGAAAAAAAAAAGATGTGCTGTTGGAGAACCAACATGACCACTTAAAGTGGCAGGATTCCTGAATTTAGAAATGGCCAAATTACTGGGAGTGGAAGGTCTACTGAGGGGGACCCGCATGAGGCCATCTCTGGGAGCACACAGCAGATAAAAGTCATGAAGAAAGCCCGTCAGCCATCATCATAGGAATTAAGCTGAAAGACAAGTCTCAAACCTAGCTCCAAGGCCAAGTAACAATATCTCTTTCAGGAAAAGAGAAATATAGACAAGATTCAGCATGGAAAACATCCTGGGCTTTGGACCTTGTGTAATTGGATTTCACATGAGCCTTCAAAGTGCTTCTATTGCTAGCAAGTTACATGGAGATGTAGGTGAGCAAGGCTTTTCACCACAAAACCAGTGAGTCAGCCCTTTTTCAGAAGAAAATGGGCCATCAGGGTAGCGTGACAAGTACAGACTCCATCATTAAGTATCCACCTGACTAATTGCAGTACTCATTTAAAATTAAGGATTTTGATCAAGAAATGCACTAGAGGGTGAGGCCTGGGAGTTCATAAGAATAGGTCTAGCTCTAGTCATGCCCACAGGAGCTGACATGGCCTCTACCTTAAACTCTCAACTTGGCATCTTGACCTAGTAAGACTTCCAGACCTAACTTCACCTTAACATCTCCATCTTCCATCTCCCTCCTCTTCTTAACTTCATGCTCCACCTCCAACACTTGGTCTCATTTATGAACATGCTTGGTACTTGAGACTTTTTAGATGTTTTTGTCAAGCCTTATCCGTACTTATCTGCAGGTATTGAGACCCTGCATCTGTGCACCATTCCTGAACCAATCCTAAGACAGTGGTTCCCTCTGCCAGTAGACGCAGAATTAATATTTTGAGGTAATTCTTGACCAGGGGTGATTTTATCCCCTAGGGAGGGATGTAGCAATTTCTGGAGACATTTTTAGTTATCACAAATAGAGGATTATTATTGGCATCTAGTGGGTTGAGATGAGGGGCACTGCTAAACACTCTACAATGCACAGTGCAATCCACTATGACAAAGAGTTATCCAGTCCAAAATGTCAATAGTGCTGAGGTAGCAGAACCTGCTGTAGAACTGGCCCCGAGGTTTAGCCATGGAAACCCGTGTCTACTAGTTCAAACTTCCCTTTAGCCAACAGTTGTGTTCACCTTGTTGGTTTGATTTCTATTGCCTCATATCCCTGCTTTAAGCTCTGGTTTTCCCCCTCTGAGTCTGGAATCCTGCCTGATCCCTTCCTGCTTGAGTCTGGCCTGATATCTTGTTTTCTGTCTGGCCCCTCACTGAAATCTCCAACTGGAGTCTTATCCACATGAATCCAAAAAGTCATCAACAGTCGAATTTTTAGTATTTCTGCTGCAAGAACCCCTACTGCCAATCCCTACATACCAGATCATACCCAAGGAAGAAGAACAGTGATGTCAGCTTGGTTCACAGCCCCATTACATAGAGTATTCTCCTTTTCAAGAGCCATCCCCACCACTTGGTTATGCCACCTATCCTGAGTCTCACTTCTTTCCCCCCCAGAATTAGTGTCACTGAGGTTCCAGGATGCCTTGAGTCTGAGCTGACTTCCTTAGCTTTGGAAGAAACATTTCTAATAGAGTAATATGAGCAGTATGTCCCAGGCAACACAGACAATAAAGATACCTTCACCCAAGCCTTAGAACCAAGATGTTTCAGGCCAGGGCATCATTCTAGAAAACGAATGGTAATATCTTGTAAGCCATAAAAATATTGGGACTACAATATTGGCTCTCTCTTTCTCTATATAGTAATTATTTCAAAGTATTGTGTAATGAACGATTCCCTGGGCCTCCATGTGGAGAACAAGCCCATAACTATTTCCCTGGAAAGGGCCACATGCTCTGCCAATATGTCATGCTGCCCCCAGGCACAGTGCACACACACACATGGAGGTCTCCCTGCCATGGAAAACTTTGGCCTCTTGGCCTTGATCCAGACTGAACCAAAATAGGAAATGAGTCAGACAAAGCAGCAGATGGAAAGCCGCTGGTAGGGATGAGTCAGTGCACGAACATCTATACATCCAAGAAATGAGCGCACGTTTTCAATACACTAAGGTACACCTGGGGTAAGTGGCAGGGGCAGGTGTTTGTTTGAAATATTTGGAGATCTTGGAACATCAAACCAGTACTAGGAATAGTATGTTACTGCGAGAACTAGGACCGCTTTGCAGTAAAATCAGGTTGTCAGTGGTTGGGATTAGAGGCTGTGGAATTTAAATCTTATTGGTTTCTGCCCCTGTTTTCATATTTGCTTTGCTGCTTAAGATGGTGTTTTTCCTCAGTTCTGAGGATACTCTACAAGGATGGTTCCATAGACACTAATGAAGAAGTGCCTAGCGTCAGGAAATCATCATCTCATCAAAATTCATTCTTCCCTAACACAATGAGATCCTCAAACCATTTTCACAGGAATCTGCATCACCAGAAATCCTCCCTGATAAAAAATAGAAGTGAATGAGCACAGAGATAAAACTTAAAGTGTTGCAACTATTTTAAGGAATACAGAGATAAAAGCTAAAATATCTCAACCATTTTAAAGAACACAGAGTTAAAACTTGAAATATGGTAACCATTTTAAAGGTTCTATAGATCTATAAAGTAGTATCTTCATATTTTGAAATATAATTTTAAACAGCACAATGACTTGTTTTCCATTATGGATTCATGGAGATACAGCTCTGCTGAAGACCAATTAAATATATATGTTCTGTAGCTTTTTCCTTGGTATTAATGGATTTCTCTTAAGCTATCTAATCCCTTCCATATCAGCAATTGTCTTAGTTTCCTAGCTGCTAAAACTAATACCATACAATGGGTTGGCTTAAACAACAGGAATTTATTGGTTCATAGTTTTGAGTCTAGGAGAAGTCCAAAATTGAGACATCATCAAAGCAATGCTTTCTCCCCAATGTCTGGCATTCTGGGGCTGGCTGCTGAAGGTCCTTCATCCTTGGCTTTTCCATCATATGGCAATGCACATAGTGGTGTCCTCTTCCTCTTCCAGTTTCCGATGACTTCCATCTTCTGGCTAATGCTCCCTGTGGCTTGTCCTCCCATATCCAATTTCTTTTGCTTATATAAGGACTTCAGCCATATTGGATTAAAGCCCACCCTTGTTCCACTTGGGTATACTTTAACTAATAACATCTTCAAGGGTTCTATTTACAAAAGGGTTCATACTCACCGGACCAGGGTTTGGGACCCGAACATGCCTTTTGTGGGGCCATGATTCAATCCTCAACAGCATCTTTGATTTCTGTTGGCAAGAAGGAAGCTTTCTGGGACTTTAGTTCTTCTTGGGCTCTGGGCCATTGCAGGGGCCATGGCAGAGCCCATGCCCACCAAAGAGTTACAAATGCATGAATCAGAGCAACAGGAATTATTCTCAGATATCACCAGAGAATACAAATGAGCCAGGATGGTGAATCAGCAAATCATGAATAAACTTTGAAGCAATAATTTAGAATGAAAATAATACCAAAAGTCTTGAAATACGCTACCAACAAAGTAGAGCCATGTGCTTTTCCTTTAGAGGGCAAGATTCAGATTTACTGAAGGAAGCACATCAGCTGTAAATGCACTCCCTTAGCAGTTCCAGACTGCTTGGGAATTGATGAACCCTACATCCATAGCTACAAACTTCCAAGCTAATGCTGGTGCAGAGAAATTTGCCTTTATATTTCAGCTAATAATATCTTCACTGCGTAACTAAATTAATGTAGGCTAGGAAATCAAGTTCTCTATAAAAATAGCCCAGGCTCCACCTGATTGTATTCAAATGATACACTAAGAATAAAAAACAAAAGTCAGTCTTATAAATAAGTGTTAGGGATAGGTTTCATTTTATTTTATTTTTACTGTTCATGA
>PVKH010027026.1:0-13089 GCA_004027955.1 Chaetophractus vellerosus
CACCAGCATATTCAGATGCCTAGACATGACATCAGCAAAAAATTACAAGCCATACTAGGAAACAGGAAGAGATGGCCCAGCCAAAAGAACAAACCAAATATCCTGAAGAGATACAGGATTTAATACAATTAATCAGTAACAATCACACAGTACTCCTTAATCACTTCAAAGAATTTAAAGAAAATATGACTAAAGAAATAAAGGATATTAAGAAGGCACAGGGAGAGCATAAAGAACAATTTGAAAGCCTGAAAAGAAAACTAACAGACTTTATGGGAATGAAAGACATGATGGATGAGATTAAAATTACATTAGCAACACATAAGAGCAGATTTGAATTGCTTAAAGACACAATTAGTGGTTTTGCAAACAGAACGTCTGAACTGGAAAAGACAGAACAGAAAGAGAAGAGAATGGAAAAAATGGAACAGAGTCTCAGAATTGAATGACAATGAGAAATGCACAAACATTCACATAATTAGTGTCCCAGGAGGAGAAGAGAGTGGAAAAGGGGCAGAAAGAATATTTGAGGAAATAATGATTGAAAACTTCCCAACCATTATGAAGGACATAAATATCAATATCCAAGAAGTACAACACACCCCAAACAGAATAAATCCAAATAGACCTACCCCAAGACACCTACTGTTCAGAATGACAAATATCAGAGATAGAGGATTCTAAAAGCAGCAAGAAAAAAGCAAAGCATCACTTGCAAGGGAAACTCAATAAGATTAAGTGCCGACCTCTCATCAGAAACCATGGAGAAGAGAAGAAAGCGGTATGATGTATTTAAGGTACTGCAAGAAAAAAATGGCCAACCAAGAATTCTGTATCCAGCAAAGGTATCCTTCAAAAATGAGGGTGAGTTCAAAGTCTTCACAGACAACCAAAACTGATAGACTATGTTACCAAAAGACCAGATTTGCAAGAGATACTGAAGGGAGTGCTGCAGCCTGAAAGGAAAAAACAAGGGCAAGAGATTTGGAGAAGACTTTAGAAATGAAGATTATTAGGAAGGGTAAACTAAAGGATAGATTGTTTTGACAACAGAGAATCGAAGGATAAATTGGATGGAGTAAGTAATGCCTTTATGGTAATAACACTGAATGTTGACCTCCCCAATCAAAAGACATAGACTGATAGAATGGATAAAAAAATATGAACCGTCTATATGTTGTCTATAAATGACCCACCTCAGACGTAAGGGCACAACCAGGTTAAAAGTGAAAGGTTGGAAGAAGGTATTCCATGCAAATAGTAACCAAAAAAGAGCTAGAGTAGACCAGATAGATGTAAAATAACAACATTATAGTATATTAACATTAATTACTCAGTGCAACTGGAAAATTGTTCCTGTGATCAGTACTCTGTAATTTTTTTCATGCAAAGTAAACACTTGCTTTTAATTGAGGAGAGCTAGAGAAGAGATGTATTTTTAGATACTTCATTTTAATTAACCCTTTCTTATTCATTGTCTAATATAATAATCAATCTGGATCAATAATGATTTAGCAAGACAGCTGTTGAACAAGATTTTGAGTTTTTCTGCCTCATAAAATTATGAGTTGGCAAATTGTTATCTGCTGTAATTCATTCCAATAAAATGTGAAGAGTTCCCCAATAGAAATTTGATTATCTAGAAAGAATTATGGCTTAAATGGAAATTAAATAACTAAACCAATAATTTATTTCATTCTTAGAGATTATTATATCCAATAGTTAGAACTGTAATATAAAAATTATAATAATATTATAGTTAATGTCTATTTTTCTTAATTATTATTTACATTTATAAATGTTTGTTATTATGCTATTTTTTATAATTGTATTAAATCTAACCTGGCCTTGCACTCTCATTTAAAATTTGTAATTTCTTTCAATCTATTTTTATATTTATTTTACAATTTTACAATAAAGGGCTTTTTAACAGCTAAAAAAAAGCCATTGATTATACACTTTGGATAGATCATGTGGTATATGAATATATCTCAATAAAACTACTTAATAAACAAATAAATAATTGTGCAAAAATAGCCAGAAATAGTAGCTATGTACAGCACAGGAAACAGAGAGATTAAGAGGTGAGGAATTTTCTTGTTTGTCTGTTTTTTGTTTTTTATTATTATTATTATTATTGAAATAATGAAAATGCTCTAATAATGATTGAAGTGATGAATGCACAACTATGTGATTATACCAAATACCATTGATTGTACACTTTGGATGGATTGTATGCTTTATTAATATGTATCAATAAAATTGATTTGTTTAAAAAAATCAGGGCCCTAAGAAGGGAAAAAATAAAAGATTACATGACATTAAAAAAAAATTAAGAGTTCAAAATACACCATAAATAAAGGTAAAATACAAATGACAGACTGGAAAAATTTTGCCATCGAAATCACGAGCAATTGATGTGATTTCTACATACCAATAAGAATAAGGTGTGTAACCCAAAAGAAAGAGGTGCAAAGGTATGAATCCACAGAAACGGTATTTAATGTTCAATAAACAGAAAAAGATGTTCATTCTTATAGTGAAATCTCTATGTTAAAGGAAGATTTTTTTGTCTGCCAAATTTATAAATATGAATAATGAATAATACTCATAATATTATGTGTTGGGGGATATGGGAAAATAAATGGTTCAAAATGACTGTGATGGTTTGTATTAATCTATTGTTGTGTAATAAAGTTACCCCACAGTTTAGCAGCTTAATACAACAAACTTTTATTATCTCTCAGTTTCTGTGGGTCAGAAATCTGGGTGTGACTTAGCTGGAGGTTTCTGGCTCAGGGACTCACATAAGGTTACAATCGAGCTGTCGGCCAGAGATGTAGCTTGGGGCCAGCTACTCGCTTCCAAGCTCATCCACACGGGTGCTGGCAGACCTCAGTTCCTTGCTGCCTGTGGGCCAGAGACATCAGTTGCTCACCTTGCCATAAGCTGTAGTAGTGTCCTCACAGCATGGCAGCTGGTTTTCCCCTGAGCGAATGGTCTGCGAGGGAACAACTGAGACCAATGCTGCAGTGTCTCTGCTCATCTAGTCCCAGAAGCAGGAAGAGGCTGTGCAAGGCTGTGAACCCCAGGAGACTGGCCACTACGTGGCTGCACGAGGACTGCGTGTCAGGCCGCGTTCCCCTGTGGGTGGGTTCTGCAGTTCTCCTCATGGCATCTGCTGGGCTGGCATATCTAAGACGGCTCTTAGCTCAAATGTCTGGCACCTGGTTGGGTTGGCAGGAGCAGATGGAGCCTGGGTGGGTGTCTTTCACTCCATGGCTTGCTTAGAATTGTTTACAGCATCAAGTCTAGGGTTGGTCAGACTTCATATTTGGCAACTGACTTCATCCAGAGCCAGCATTCCAGGAGACCTGTACAGAAACTGCAGAGCTTAGGACCAAGCCTCAAAAGTCACACATTACTTTTTCCACGTTTATTTGTTTGTTTGATTGATTGATTGATTGATTGATTGATTTGTCAATGTGGAAACAAAACCAGGTGAGATTCAAGGACCACGGACTACAGGAGGGCATGATTACCAGGAGATACAACTTATTGTGAAAGGCCATTTTTGGAACCTGTCACAGGAAGTTATGACAGTGAGAGATGAGTTTGCTTGTTCTAAAGTGATAACAGTAAAGGTAATAAATATTGGTCTGGTTCTGGATATATTTTCAAATTTTATTATATTCAAGAGATAATATAAAATAGTATATTATCAACAGTAGTAGACCTAAGAGACCTGATTTAGTTAATAAACTAAAAGCATAGCAAATATCTTATCTTTGATGCTGCATTTGATTTTTTATAAAAGAATTTACAACAATTAGGATTATTTCAAATTTTTCTCCTATCTGCATGCATTCTTTAAGGGCTCCATTTTCTTAACAACAAAAAGTCCTCTCCAAGATATTGAAAGGTTTGGAACATATAGGATATATTGTTCAAAAACATAAAAACTGTCAAGTAAAGTAATTTCAGGAGAGGTTTTTCAGAAAGTAAGTTATCACTAGGCCAAAGACCATACTTCCTTATTCCTATAAGGAGATAGATTTTGTGCTTTGTTTTGAAGAATGATGTATAGCTGAAAGACATGAAAAAACTGGGGGGAAAATGACATTTTAAAAATATTTTACTGATGATGGGCTTTTTAAAGGAAGAGATTTTTGCCTAAGAAATAATTCAAATTTTTATTTTGATCCAAAAAAATTTTGTAGTATAAATCTTATATGCCCTGCACCAGCAAGTTTCAATGGAAGAATAAAAGTTTGCTGTTCATGCTTTCGTGATGTATATTTTTCATTTTGGTTTTAATGAATTGCAGTATATTTGCTAAGAATTTCTTGTTTATCTCAGGGGCTACCCTAAGTATGAGACCTGCTCCCATTCCAGTCGAGGACCCAGAATGGAGACAAACTCCTCCCCCGGTTTCTGCCACATCCGGCACCTTCCGACTGAGGCGGGGCAGTCGATTTACCTGGAGAAAGGAATGCCTGGCTGTCATGGAAAGGTACATCTCTCCTTTTTCTATGAGAAACCTCCCGAACTTAGAAGTTAAACTTTGGTTAGTGTTAGACAATTTTCCTTTCAAACAAATAGTTTCGGATCTAGGTTCCATCTCTAAAAGTGTTTTGGAGTATTATAAATGCTGTTATTGAAATTGAGCTTTCAGGATTTATACAGCTATAGTTAGCATATCAACTTATTTTCCTTATAATTTCATATGACCTGAGTAATTTATGAGATCTTAGAAGAAATATTTGTTGAGTTTAGATCTTTATATTTTAGAAAATATTTTAAGTCATATATTTTCATTAAAAATATTGAATAATTGTATAGGAGGTATTTGAGACTTAACTTTATTCAATAAAGGAGTATGGGCTAAATTAGCTCAGTCTCAGAGGACTTTTGGTGTCATATCTGAAAATCACTACCAAATCCAAGGTTATGATTCTCTCTCCTATTTTCTTCTGGGTGTTTTATGGTTTTAGCTCTAAGGTTTAGGTCTTTGATCCGTTTAGAGTTAATTTTTGGTGTGGGGTAGGGTCTAACTTCATTTTTTTACAAGTGGATATTCACTCTTCCCAGCACCATTTCTTGAAGAGACCATTCTTTCCTGAATTAATGTTCTTGACACCCTTGTCAAAAATCAGTTGACGGGGAGCTGAGGTGGCTCAGTGGTTGAGCACCGGCTTCCCATATACAAGGTCCTGGGTTCAATCCCCAGCCCCGGTACCTAAAAAAAAAAAAAATCAGTTGGCCATAGATGTGTGGGTTTATTTCTGAACTCAGTTCTGTTCCATTGGTCTATATGTCTATGACAGTACCATACCATTTTTACTTCTGTGGCTTTGTTGTAACTTTTGAAATCAAGAAGTATGAGATGACCAGTTTTGTTCTTCCTTTGCACTATTGATTTGGCTATTTGGGGCTCCTTGCAATTTGAATTTGAGAACTGGATTTTCCATTTCTGCAAAAAATGCTGCTGGTATTTTGATAGATGTTACTTGGAATCTGTAGATCACTTTGGTAGTATTGAATCTTAATGATACTAAGTCTTCCTGTCCATGATAACATGGGATGTCTCGCCATACTCAGCTCTTTTGTTTCCTCCAGCAGTGTTTTATAGTTTTCAGTGTATAGGTCTTTCACCTCTTAGGTTAAATTTATTCCTAGATATTGTATTCTTTTAGGAGTATTTAGAATGCAATTTTTTTAACTTCCATATGAGGATATTCTTTGCTGGTGTATAGAAACTCAACTAATTTTTTTAGTTCATTCTGGTTTTGATCTGCATTTTCTTGATGACTAATGATGTTGAGCATCTTTTCATAAGCTTGATGAGCTATTTGTGAATATTCTTTAGTAAAATATTGATTCAGATCCTTTGCCTGTTTTTAATTGGATTATGTTTTTTTTTTTTAATCATTGAACTCAAGAACTAGGAGTACTTCATGTATTCTAGATCTCATTACTTTATTTGATATATGATTTCCAATGTTTTCTCTCGTTCTGTTTATTATCTGTTCACTTTCTTGATGGTGTTCTTTGAAGCACAAACGTTTTCTGTTTTTATCTATTTATCCAGTTTATTTTTTCTTTGATTGTGCTTTTGGTATCATATCTAAGCAGACTTTTCCTAACCCAAGGTTACCAAGATTTACTTCTGTGTTTTCTTCTAAGAGTTTCATTCTTTCACCTCTTAAATTTAGGTCTTTGATCCATTTTGAGTTAATTTTTTTATATGGTATGAGGAAGAGGTCCAAATTTACTCTTTTGCGTGTGGATATCCATTTGTCACAGCACCATTTGTTTAAAACCTATTCCTTTCCCATTGCTTACTCTTGGTACCTTTGCCAAAAATCAGTTAACGGGAACCGGCTGTGGCTCAATTGGTTGGGCTCTGGTTTACCACATGGGAGGCCCAGGTTCGGTTCCCGGGGCCTCCTGGCGAAGGCAAGCCACCGTGCAGTGAGCTGACGCAGCAGGGGGAGACAAGCAGACACAGAGAAACGCAAAGCAAATGAACATAGCGAGCACAAGCAGCAAGGGGGGGCGGGGTATATAAATAAATAAATAATAAATCTTTAAAAAAATAATTAACTGTAAATGTGAACATTTATTTCTGGACTCTCAATTCTACTCCATTGATTTATATGCCTGTCCTTATGACAGTACCACACTACTTTGATTATAGTAGCATTGTAGTAAGTTTTAAAATTGAGAAGTTTGTCTTCTACTTTGTCCTTTTTCAAGTTTATTTTGACTATTCAGGCTCCTTCATACTTCCATATGAATTTTAGGATTAGCCTATCAATTTCTCCACAGAAGGCAGTTGGAAGTTTGTGGGGAAACTTTGTAATCTTAAATTTGAATTGTAAAAATAAGATGAGTTCATGCTATCTTTTCCCTTGGGAGTGGGGAATTTTCTGGCTCTGCCTACTGAAAAAGCATGTAGATAGCGATCAGCCAAATAGAAATTAGAACCCTGGGGCCCAATTTGTAGGCATAAGTACCATTTCCCACTAAAAGGAGCCAGTGTTCCTTGAAGAAATGTCTGATTCCAGGTCTGGGGCAGGAAGCACATAGATGAGACTAGACATCTTGTTCCAGGAAGCAAGAAAACCATTACAGGTAACCGGGGTTTTAACAGAAGGGCTCAGGGATGGGGCAGATGCAGCCCAGTGGTTGAGCACCTGCTTTGCATGTATGAGGTCCTGAGTTCAATCCCCAGTACCTCCTAAAAATAAACAAATAAATAAATAACGTCGTTGTATGTAAAAGATATATAATAATAATATCAGTTGTTACAGATTCAACATGATAAACTGCGTTGCATATGAACTATGTTAAAAAATCCATGTGTATTTAATGAATAAAAAAATCATTGGTCACATCTGGAAAATGTTAGAGAAACCAACCTAATATTTTAAAAGGAAAAGTCATACTAGGAAATAACTGAGAATTAATCTGCCTTCATATATGAACTTTACTTCAGGATAACCAAAAAGTTTCTAAGGAAGGATTCCAGCTAATAAATGAAAAAAGATTAATTTAATTAGAACATCATCATTTTGCAAGCCCTTAATGAAATACTAGATCTGGCAATGACCATTAATAGCTGCTAAAATCCCAAAAAGACAAACCACCAGACAGTATATGTCTCTTGAAGGACGTGCATACCACCATCAGTGGAGTTCTGCACCCAAAAAATTGACACTGAATCAGATCAGGCCTCTAGATCTAACTATAAATTTACAGGAAATATTGAACAAAGTTCTGTTAAATAACACCTTGTGGATGTAACCAACAAATTCTATAATATGAGAGTCTCTAAAGGACCAATAACTCCATTTTTTTTTTCTTTTTCAGTAAACACACTGTTAGGGCTTAAATCTAAGAAGGAGAGGGGATTTAAAGATCAAGAGAGACTTCAAGAGACACATTAACCAGTTGCAATGTGACCTTATTAGGAGCCTGATTCATTCAACCCAAGTATTTATACAAAAAATCTTTTAGCCAACTGAGGAAATTTAAACACTGAGTGAATAAATGATGATGCCTGTTTCAGTTGTGGTAACGGTATCTTTGGTACATTTGCAAAAAGTTGAATTCTTATCTTTTAAAAATATAGACTGAAAGATGTAATGGTATAAGGAATGATATGATGTCTGGAATTTGCTTCAGAATAACACAGGATGGAAAGGCAGAGCCAGGGTAGGGATAAACAAAAGTGGTAGCAGTGAGTTGATAATTGTTGTAGTTTGTTGATGTTTACTTGGGGGTTCATGGTATGATTCTCCTTTATTTTTTATGCATTTTTACATGCTAAAAGAGGGTCCAAATTTTTAATCAGAATCACCTGGAACCATGAGAAATGAAAGTCTTTATATATCAGGGAAGCTCAACTACACATTGTTACCTAACAGCAGCATTGCCTTAACTAACATTTGAGTGTGCCTGTGGTAGAACCCAGGAATGCAATGGTGAGCAAAAGCATAAGAAGTTCTTGCTAACATAATTTATAATCAATTTGTAGCGAGTGTTAATCAAATAATCACACAAATAAAGGTTAAATTGCAACTGTAGAAGAAGCGTGAAAGGAAAGATATGTGGTGCTCTGAGATTTTATAATGCGGAGAGTGGTGAGAGTTGTTAACAGTTCGCTAGGGGAGAGAAGCATTGCAAGTAGAGGAGAGCTGTAATTATCTAGGGGCACTGTCCGGTATGGTAGCCACCAGCCAGGTGTGTCTATTTAAATTTAAATGATCTAAAAATTAAATAAAATTTAAAATTCAGTTCCTCATTCACAATGGCCACATTTCAAGTGCCCAGTAGTTACACATGGCTAGTGACTATAGTTTTGGATAGCACAGATATGGAACATTTCTGTCATTACAGAAAATTCTATTGGGCAGTACAGATACAAAACAACTGAATCTCATCCTCAACCAAAAAAAAAAAAAAGGTGGTATTTTGCCCCACAATGAGTTTTTTCTTTTTAGGCAAAATCTTCAGGCAAATAGAAATATGAATTAGAAACAAAACATTAAGTCCATCGAAATATTTTAGAGATTTTTCTGTAAGAGCATGACAGAAACAGATAACTATTTCACTAATTGACATATCACAATTTTTATACTTCTGAATCCTTTTCCATGTCTAGTCCTGCTTTTTCTAAGTATGAGAATTTGCTTGTTCATCATTAATAATGATTGTTCTTTCCCTCCAATTAGCAACTTTTCATTGAATTCCTTCATTTACTTATTCATCAAACATTTATATTCGTACACTGCTTTTGCTTGGTTTGTCTCCTAGTCTCTTAATTTGTAATAGCTTTTTCCATATACACACATGCACACCACACACACTTTTTTTTCCTGCTATTCATTCATTCAAGAGACCAAGTTATTTATCTTATTGAATTTCCCACATTTTGGATTTGGTTGATCACATTCTCTTAGTGTCTCTTAACATATCCCCTATCTATTTTCTGTATACTAATAGATGTAGAATATTAAGGTTCCAGTTCAGTTTCTTTTGGCAGCAGAATACTACAAGTGGGGTTTATTACAAAACATAAGGAAGCACATAATGTCTGGTAGTTCCATTTTTAGTAATTGTAAAATTAGTGAATTCAGTGCTATTTTCCTGGTCCATTTATTAGAGAAGTTCACCATCAGTCATCTACCTAATAGTCCTAGGACATTGGTTCTTAACCTTACATGCATAGTAGGATCACCTAGGGAACTTTAAAAAACACCATTTCAAGGCTTCACCCCTGACCGATTGAATCATAATCTCTGGGAATGGGGTCTAGGCAGAGGTATCTTTGAAAAGTTCCCACGTGATTCTCATGTACAGCCAGGATTAAGAACCGCTATTCTATCATCCATTAATGATTGTCCCTCGATCAGCTTTTTCATAAGGTGATGCAAAACAGTTGTATTCCAATTTTTTATTTGCCATCAATTGGAGTTCTTCGATAAAGAACTTTCCCTCGTCAACTCTTGCATTAACCTGAAATAAACTCCCTCACAGACTTGTGGAGAGACTATAGATAGCATATAAATAATTTGTAATAATAAATAATTATGACACTGAGTAGTAAATGCTATAATGAAAATGGGTAACTAAAATTATGGGAGCATGAGATGCAAACAAGTAGAGGAAAGAGTCAAAATGACTTTACCAAAGTTGTGACATTTGGGCTGCATCTTGACACATGATAGGTAGGGGTTCACCAGTCAGAAAATCAGAGAAAGGACATTAAAATGTTAGGAGGTTATCAAGAAGTTCTTTTTGTAACAAAACATGCAGGGAAGTGGCTGTGGCTCAAGTGGTTGGGCTCCCGTTGACCATATGGGAGGCCCCGGGTTCGATTCCCGGGGCCTCCAAGTGAAAGCAAGCCGGCCCACACGGCACAGTGAGCTGGCGCAGCAAGATGATATAACAAAGGGAGACAAGCAGACACAGAAAAATGCAAACCAAATGGACACAGCGAGCACAAGCAGCAAGGGGGCAGGGGGGAATAAATACATTTAAAAAAATAAATCTTAAAAAAAAGCTTATAAAAAAAAACATGCAGGTTTTCATCAGGTGCACTTCTACTTTGATTATGGGGGACTATGCATGCTATAATGAAAAACGTAGCATGCTTAATGATACCATAAGCTTTGGTGTTCAGGCTTCATTAGGTAGGCAACTGTACCTGATCAGACGGTCTGTTAAGTAATATTAGTGGGAGTAGGGAAGATAGATGAGAAGTCACTCAATAAATTGTGTATTTGATCACGTACTAGCTTCCTAGAACCAAGGGGAAAGACCTGTGAGTCACAGTGCCTGTCCTCTTAAATCTTGAGCTAATAATAGCTAACATTTCAATAGGATTTTGCTGTTTGTAAAATGTCTTCATATTTAATTATCTTATTTAATCTTCTCAATCCTGTACTGTAGGTATTTTATTATGTACAGTTTATAAGAGCCTCAGGGAAAGAAAGTGACTCGCCCTTTTGCAAATACAGTTGGAGGAGAGATGGGTGGAGATCAGCTCAGCAGTGGGAAGAGTAATGTATGCATGAGTGATGAGGGCCTAAAGTGATAGCAAAAGAACAGAAATGGGCAGACAGTAATAGAGAGCAGAAAAAAATTTTAAGAAAAAACAGCCTAACTTAATTCTAGATTGGATGTTGCAAAGACAGCAGGGAGTGTAAAGGATGGCTTATTTTGGCGTTGGTCAAAGAGCAGTCACCTGGGAGAGAATCCCTGTACCACTGGAAGTGGTATGACCTTGGACAAAACGTTCAGCATCCCTGGATCCCGGTTGCCATATCTCAAAGGAATTAAGTGTCAAAGAATAGTGAAAAGAGAATGGGCTTCAGAGTCATAGACCTGGATTTAGTTTCAGTTTCACCTTGTATTAAACATTTGGGAATTTCAGTTTTCTGTAAAACGGGGATGGATATTATGAGAAGAGTTAGGAGAAGTATGTGAGATAATGTATGTAAAGTACCTGGTAAAATGCCTGCTTCATAACCAGTGTTGATCAAATGTTAGATCTTTTTCCAGCTAACTTCCTTCCAGTTAGAGCCTTGACAGTGAAATTACTTCCAGATTTCTGTGCTAGCAGATTTCAGTGGCTCTAGAAATGGAGATTTAGGAGAGACCACCATTTTAGGTACAGTTAAAAGAATGAGTAGGAACGAACTGTTTAAATTCATCTCTCTGCTTATATTGTTCCTACATTTTTTCAGCTAAATGTGGATGGAGAAAAGCTGAAAACGCTGCTGACTGATCTCATTTTAAATTCATGACCATGAACCTCAAGTGGGTCTTTAATTCTGCCAGACAATCATACTATATCTCCCTAGTTCATTCACTTTCCCACTCTCTTAAATGATTATTTCACACTTTCTTTTCTCAAAACACCCATCCTCATCCCTTCATGATGACCTTACTTCCTATTTCAATGAGAAGTATAAAACACTCAGAGGAAAATGTCCACAAACTGCCTTAGCACTTGCTAGCATTTATACACATATTCTTGTTTTCCTGCCCAAAGCATTTCATTGAGATATATTTTTTCCCCTGGCACTTATATGGGCCTTAGAGTATGTGTTCATTATGTATTTCTTTCGCTTTTCTCCTTCTCTGAATTCATTGCATTGTCTATTCCACATATTTGACTTTTAAAATATTCAGTTTAAGAAGCATTTATTGTTACAAAGGACCACATATTGTATGATTCCATTTATATGAACTATCCAGAATAGGCAAATCTAGAGACAGAAAGCAGTTTAGTGCTTACATAGAGCAGGGGTGGGGGTGGGGGGTAAAGATATTAAAGGGTGATGGCTAATGAATGTTTCTTTTTGGGGTGACGAGAATTGATTTTGGTGATGGTTGCTTAACTCTGTGAATATACTAAAAAACATTGAATTGTACATGTTAAATGGGTGAATTTTATGATATGTGAATTATATCTCAATAAAGTTGTTTTTTAAATTTATTCAGTATACTATTAGAAGTTTCACATATATGATCTCATTTAATCCTCACTGCAGTCCTAAGCAATAACTACTAAATTCTCCTTTTTCTAATGAGGGAACCAAGACTCAAAGAAGTTGAATAACTTCCTAAGGCCGCAAACCTATTAAGTGGCCCAGCCACATATAGAATTTTAGACAGTGCTCATCATAGATTGGTGTTCTCTGTATTAACTAAGAAGTATGTTATATCTTTCATTTGAGTACATACCAATAGCTTTTTTTTAAGGAGGTACCAGGAATTGAACCTGGGACCTTGTACATGGGAAGCAGGTGTTCAAACCACTAAGTTCCAGCCGTTTTACCCATCGCTTTTTTTTTTAAGGATTTATTTATTTACTTTTATCCATTTTTGCCCCCCCTCCCCCTGTTTTTGCTGTTTCTGTGTCCATTCGCTGGGCAACTCTCTGTGTCCGTTTCCTGCCCTCTCTTCTCGTCCTTTTCCTCCTGTCTTCACTGGAATTCGAACCTTAGAACCTCCAATGTGGGAGAGAGGCGTCCTACCACCTGCGCCACCTTAGTTCCTGGTTTTTCGGCGTGT
>PVKH010027027.1:0-13095 GCA_004027955.1 Chaetophractus vellerosus
ACCTGCCCTGCCCGTGGCGGCTTTTGCCTGTCCGTGGCAGCTTTTTGCCCTGCCTACGGCGGCTCCGGCCCGCCCATGGCGGCTTGCCATTCTCAAGGCGGTCTGCCCGCTAGGAGAGGTCCCCGGGAACCGAACCCAGGGCCTCCCATGTGGTTTCCCAGCGAGCTCTTTATCCACTGAGCTATCTAGCCGGGCCCCAGAAATTTCTGAAGGTAAAAATATTCTTTCGTGTTTCTCATTCAAGATGGCCACCCGAGTTTACATGTTTAGCTTCCTTCTCTATACAAATCACATTAAAGTAACTATACAAAATTTCAAAAAATAGTTTCTTTAATGAGGTAGTTGCCAGTGGATCAGATATTTTGGTGAATTTCTGAAAGATGGAAGGAAGCAGGGGTCAAAGTGGCAAATCAACAAAGCAGAGGAAGCCACAGTGCTGAAAAAGCAGAGGAGAAAGCAATAGCCAAGGAGGGAGTTGATCTGACTGGCAGGACAACAGAAAGGTTACAAGCATAGAATCAACAGCTCTCTAGACATGAGTGGAGTGGGGAAGGGGCAAAATTCACAATGAATAATTGAACTTCTACCTGAAGAATAGCTGTGCCATTGGCCTACACTGAACTTGTTGAGAGACTTTAGTAAGCATTTACACCTAGGCACAAACCAGAGACTTGGTATCTGTGGCAGTTTGAGATTATTTTATGAATACCAAAAAAGAGAAAGATTATGTTGGTAACTAATCTATTCCTCTAGGTGAGATACCCTTTGATTTCATTAAATTCAACTGAGGGGCCTGTGATTAGATTACCTGATATGATAGATTTTAGGGCTTTTGATTGGACTACCTTAGTGAGGCGTGGCTCAGGTTGAGTCTCTGCACCCTTGCTGGGTCTGATATAAAGGGAACACAGAGAAAGACTCACTCAGATACAGGAAGGGAGATCTCTGCCATTTTTGATCCTGCCATGTGACAGAAGGAGAGGCCCAAGCAGCTGAGGCCCTGGGGAGAGAAGAGCCGTTTGCCTGATAACTTACAGCTCAAATTGGGAAGACATCAGAACAGCTGAAGCTGATATAGGAGGCCTGGAAATAAACAAGCCCGATGCCAGGAGAGAGGATCATTTAAGCCTGAAGCCCCAAGAGGCTGGGCCCACGCAGCTCAAGAGGAAAGGGTGGGCCCAGAGGAGAAGGCTGAAACCTGGGCAGAGATCGGTGGCCATCTTGCTTCACCACATGGCAACATGACAGGATCAATGAAGCTGACTTTGGTGAGAAAGCATCTCTGATGGTACCTCAGTTTGAACTTTTCATGGCCTTGAAACTGTTAGCTTTTACCCCAAGTAAATCCCCTTTATAAAAGTCAACAGTTTTAGTATCTGTGTAAAATCTCATCACTTTACCATGAAAGTAAGGTTATCCTGATTGCCTGGCTCCCTGAAGTGGAATCTGTTAAACTTACTATATAACACAGCTCACGTATAAACACAAAGAGCACAATCACTCTCTCATCCAAGGGAGGGCTTTTCTGGGGAAGCATAGCTATACAGTAGCAGAAGAAAACCATGCCAGTTATCTATAATAATTAATATCATCATATTAATACATTTGAATAGATAACCAAGGATCACCATACATTGCTCATCTTGGTTTTTGTGTGTGTGTGTGATTTTTTTAATTCAAAGAGAATAATTAACTACAGAGGTAATACTTCTTGATTATACTATTGAAAAGCTATTTTTAGTGTTTTCTGTTACCTGAGTTAACGTTGAGAAAACATTGCATTCTTTACAAAGAACACATTATAAATGGGAAAAGCTTTTGTAAACTAAGAATATGATTGCCAAAATGAAAATTTCAGTGGGAGGGGTAAAAGAAAATGTTATGAAAATCTTCTGCACATAAGCAAAAAGGCAAAGAGATGGAAGGTATGAGAGAGAAGTTCATGCCCAGGAGGATCAATCCATGAGATACATCATATAGTGGGTGTTTCAGAAAAAGAGAACAAAAAAATAGAGGAGAAATATGCAAAGAAATTATAGAAAAAAATTTCTGGTTTGAAAAAAAAATGGATACCTTCAATTGAAAGGTTTCATAAACACTAAGCAATATGAATGGAAAAAGAGCCAATAGCTAGGTACATCCTTATTAAAATGTTGCAATCAGGGATAAAGTAAAGATCTTAAAAGCATTAGAGAGGAAAAACAAAGGCACAAAGAGTTCTACAAAGGAACGAGAATATGAGAGTATTAACATTAGCTTTTCAGCAGCAGCACTACTTGTCAGAAAAACAAAACCAAAATAACAACATACAAATGGTTTAAAGACTAAGGGATATGATTTAACATCTAGAATTATTTACTAGTCAAAATAGCAATGAAGTAATAGACAAAATAAAGGCATGTCTAGTCTTGTAAAATCTCAGAAGAATTTTTCTCATACACCCCCTTTTCTTAGTTTGCTAAAGGTTGCCAATGCAAAATACCAGAAATAGGTTGGAATTTATCATAGAAATTTATTAGGTCCAAAGCTTACAGTTCTGTGTCTGTGAAAATGTCCAAACCATGGCATCATTAGAGATGCTGTCTCACCAAAGGTCAGCTGCTGGCAATCCTGGCCTCCTGCCATGTGGCAAGGCACAATGGTGGCTGGTCTCTGCCGAGGTCTCTGCCTTTCTCTCCAGGCTCACGGTCTCCCTGAGCTCAGCTGTGGACTATTAGGCATATGGCTCATCTCTCCCCTCTTCTCCAGGCCTTGTCTCTTTCAGCCTCTCAGGGGTCTCTTTCCATGCCTCTGTGCTCTGTTGATTCCAACATCTCGGGGTTTCTCTGTCTCTGTTGTTTTTCTCTGGGTCTCTGCTTTCAGTCCTCCATTTATAAAGGACTCCAGCAAGAGGGGCAAGACCCACCCTGGGTCATACCTCACTGAAGCAATCCAATCAAAGGTCCCAACGGAAACCACTCCAATCAATAGGGTCCCATACCTACAGGAATGGACCAACTTAAGAACATAATTTTCTGGGGTCCACAAAAGACTCAAACCCACATACTCCATCTGGAAAAAGAAAAATTAATGCAGTTGTACTCCAGCAAAATGAAAAAGGAATCCATGCTGGAAGAGGGCAAATGATTCAAAGAGCAGTGATTCTTGCTTAGGTGTACAAAGAGGATAAAACCAAGGATTCTAGGAGTACTGTGGGCTGGAAGGCAGCTAGTCCAGATTGGCTTGGGGATCTGAGGAGTTCTGAATGAAAAGTTTAAAGAAGGAAGCATAGAGTATAGTTACAAAACTGGATGAGTGAAGTTCTGTCTTCTTTTGTGCTTAGAAACTCCAGAACAAACATACAGTTTGCGGCAGTTTGAGTCTTTTTGGACCCCAGAAAATTCTCCAGAAAAAACATACAGTTTGCAGCAGTTTGAGTCTTTTTGGACTCCAGAAAATTATGTTCTTAAATTAATCCATTCCTGTGAGTATGAACCTATTTTAAGTGGGAGAGTTGATTAGATTACCTCAGGAAGGCCTGACCCAGGGCTGGTCTTAATCCTCTTACTGGAGTCCTTTATCAACGAATGAATTTGGAAAGAGGAGGCTGCAGAGACAGAGAGAAAAATGCCCAGCAGCTGACAGGAGACCACAGACGGAGAAGAAAGCAACAGAGCCGGCAGCAGAAGGCAGAGACCGGCAGACGCCGCATGTACCTCACCGTGCCCCGTGCCAGATGAGAGCAGAATCCAGGGCCACCAGCAGCTGATCCTTGGGGAGAAAAGTATCACCTGATGAAGCCCTGATTTGGACATTTTTCTCAGCCTCAAAACTGTAAGCTTTTAAACTAATAACCCCCCATTTTACAAGCCAACCCATTTCTGGTATAGTGCCTTGGCAGCCTTTAGCAAACTAAAACACAGCTGCTTTGGAAATTATGGCTAGATTGAAGCAAACAAAAATGTGGCAAAATTTTGAGCAGGCTGTTAATGTAAGGAGAGAAAATTCATTTTCTCTAGATGCTTAGAACAGTTTATTTTCTGTCACAATTTTAATAACATAGATTACATTTCATTCTTTATAGGACTAATTCCACTAAGCTCTCTAGCAACTAGGATTTTTACAATCAGTATTATAAAGAATGCTATTTTGATTTTTAGTTTTTAGAAACAGCTTACAGAGAAAGCATGGAAAACTTAACATTTACATATTATTCTGTATCTCTAATTATTAATTTTACATTATAAAAGTCACTATATCTCTGGATGCTATTGGGGAGTAAAATGGAGGAGGGAAGTTGGAAGGAACTATACAGGCATTAAATTCCTTATTTTGTGTAATGGAGAATCAACAGATAATATTTAATGTTGATGTGTCCGAAAATAGAGATTTCAGTGTATTTTAAGTTACACAGTAATCAGTATTAGAACTGAAACTAATAATATGACAAAAATTAGGAGAAAGAGAAAGGGGAAGTGCAGAGCAGTATAAAAAAGAGTGAATATCTCAACAAGAAGTCAGTAGATGCAGTTTAAAATCCCTAAGTCAAAATGATATAATGAACCATATTGAGAGGCACTAGAAAGGTTGGATAAAATTCACAGACTTTGGAACCAGACTTCCTGGGTTCAAGTACTGCCCTTGACTCTCATTTATTTTGCAGTCCCAGGTGAGTAGTTATTTCTCTGTGCCTTTATCATCCACAAAATGAGGACAGTAAGAATAACTACTGCGTAGGATTATTGTGAGGATTAATGTGTTACTATATGTAAATACGTGTGTTATATGAAATATAATGTATGTAATACATGTTCATTATTATTAAGTAGCATTAGAGATAACCACCAGAGGCAAACTATAGAAATTATTAAGCAATTATCTTTGGAACACGGAAGTCTGGTGGCAGTGGGGAAGTGAAGGTCTGATGCCCAAGATATTGACTCTTTACTTTAACCTTTCTCTAGTGTTTAGTTTTCATCATATACCCGTGTTATCATTATTATTGCATAAAATATGCCTTTGGGGCTTACAGACATTAATCTACAATATTGTAGGTGTTGCAGAAATGAGTGTACACTGGACCTAGACATGCAGGAGCTGAGAAAGCCTACCCACTCCATTTCACAAGAAATACCTGGCCTGGCAGTAGAGGACCTGTGAAAAAGTACTGTTGTTCTCTGAGACTAGAGAAATGACAAGGCAAGGCACAGTCCATTACGAATCAGGACTCTCAAGTATGAGACATTTCCTCCATAATGCCATAAACAGCAATGGTATGACTCAGGGTGAAAGTCAAAACATACAGCATTTCTCACAGTTCAAGGGATTGAAAATATGGATGAAGAAGAATTCTTTTGAGTAACTGTGACTCCAGATTTGACTTGACCTGAGAACTGCAGGATTGGGAATTTTTTGTGAATTGAATGTAGGATACCCCTTGAGTACCATCATACATACTTGGGCAGGGCTAACCCAATGAGCTTTGAAGGGGCTGAGATTTCATATGATCTGGGTAGAGCCACAGATTGTGGAACATAGTTATCTGTGCTAATACGATCTTCAATGTACCCTCAGTTTTGTGACGCCTGGGGATCTACATATTACTGTCCTCATGCTATCAATACCTCCCTCCTGGATTATTGCAACAGGTTTCTAATAGTCTCCCTTCCTCCAGGCCACTCTCATTCAGTGGAAACTCTCCTCAGAACTGGAGCCAGAGTAATCTTTCTAACTTGCAAATCTGATGGCGATGATATATCAAAAGTGTTATGTTCTTAGTTGTTTGTAGAGAAATTCCTTTATAGAAAAGACTAACTTTGTTAAAGAACATGTTTTGATAAGTCCAATGTGTGGAAACAGTATCTAAAGTGTTTTGTTGTTGTTGTTTGTTTGTCTTGATGGAAGAGAAGAAATGAAGGAGGGAGGAATAAGGAAAGTTAACATGGCTTAGGAAAAGAAGGTATCATCACCCTTTAGACTTCATATTTCTTCCTAAATATTTGTTGAAAAATGGTAAAGATTGATGTTTTTTTACCACAAGGGTCTGGCTGACTGGTTTTTCTGAAAATGAAGTATAATTGGCAGTGACCTATTCCACTTACTTGTAAGGCCAGCCCTGAGAGGGAAGACTTGAAATCACATTCCTGGATTCTCACTCTGCACATTTTAGGGTAGTTATTCCTTATTATCAGAAGCTTTGAGAGGTGGTCGTGGCCTGACTTATGGGGTCATTAGCACCAATATTTCCTCTTGCAAGACTCTTAGTGCCTCTTGAATAGCCATGGTTTCTTTGGGCAGGGATGGCAGGAGGGCAGGAGGAAATGATATATAGAGAGAGTGGAATATAACATCATGGCAGGTGGCACCTTCCTCTTATTCATAGCTGATAACCTGAAAGGGAGATATGAGGGGCACTAAGTTAAGCCCCACTAGTATACTATGTTTTAGAGACTTTCTTCTATCCTATTGTACTTACATCATCATGTTTTCAGAAGGCATGCAAATCTGTGTTTGATAACCTCATTTTCACTTTTACCCTCTAATGCCTTAGTTTAGAAACTAACTAGTTTCTAAAATTAGTTAACCAGCATCTTATAGACTGTCATTGAAATATGATACAGAATAGGTAAGTTTTAGTGAATGAGAGGGGCAAGTATCAAAGGTTGCAACTTTCCTTAGAAAGGCTTTAACAACTGGATAAATGAGGAAGGATGATCACTAAATCATTTTGTCTTAGACTTATCCTGAACCCATCTGTTTTCAATCCCACTAACAAATGCCCTGGTGTCCTTTTCACTGGGACTAGGAGTCTTCAATTAAATTCGATTGCATCCTAAAACAAAATAAAACAAAACAAATCCGCTTTTGGGCTCCCACTCTTTTGTGGTCAATGAAAAATATTCAGAAAACTCATGGTGGATTAGAATATAACTGTGTAACTTAATGGGCAGGTGTTGCAGCTGGGACCTCAGCAATCTGGCCATTGTGGAATAGGTTGAGGGCTGGGGAGACAAACTCAGCTACAGGTCTAATCCCACTGTACACAGTTGAACAATGCACTGAACAGCATCCAAAATGTTGGCAAACAGCCATGATTCAGGTATGGGTTGATATCAGGGAGTACCCTCATCTAGAGGTAGAGCATGGCAGCAAGAGCAATCAGGCAGCAGGAAACACCTGACATCAGATAGGCAGACGCATCTGTGGTTCCAAGTGTTTAGCATGTGTCCAACACAGTTCTTTTCTCTTCTTTTGGCCATTTGAGCAGTATCTACTGAGAAGACTTGTAGTCTGCTACCCGGCGTTATAAGCTATCTTTACGGTTAGCAAAAATGAAGGTACAAGTCCCCAAACCTTTATTCTTAAAGAGATCTGTTAGAATTATTGAAAGAATATGGGGCAGAGAGAAATGTTTATAATGTAGTATGAAAATTTTGTTTTTCCCCCTTGGCTTTCTTTGGTATGCCAGAATAAATGGAATGCAAACATCTCCCCATGCCTCATGAGATAGTTGGAATCCCAAGCTCTTTCTGGTTTGGAAAAAAAAAAGATATACTAGTTTTTCTCTAATTCTAAGATTAATGAGCAATCAAAGTCTCCTGTGAATGAATAGACATACAGGAAATACACATTTGCTTGGAGAAGCAGGAGGTAAAGACATTTGGGGTTCTGAAGCCACTGCCAGTCTCTGCCTTCAGAGAGGAGTGAGTTCATAGAGAGAATAGAGAGGTAACACCATAGTTATAGGATTGCCATTCTTGTCAAAGATTTCCATGTCCCGGGCATGACACAAAAGCAGGTCCACTGACCTGGAAGAGTCCATGAAGTCAGACACAGTGGATATCTCAGTAGTAAGCTACGTGGACTGATGATGATTGAAGGAGTGCTCTCATGCCTTGGCCCTATGTAAATTCACACGACTTTGACATTATCATGGGGCAGAGATGGGCAAGAATAGCTGAAATTGAATTGTATTTCTCACCATCTCAGAAAAATGGAAGCTCACCATTGAAATTAAGTTTAATTGTAGAAAATAAAGAAATTCGTCATTTTGGATTAGTGATCAAACCATCAGAGAGGCAATGATTTCGGTGATGCTACATACATTGTAATGTTCCCTGATGGGTGACTGTCTTGCCCTCTTAGTGTTTTCTTTCACAGTTATTGTTGTGTAGTGAGTTTGGACTTATATTTCCTCTGAGACTGTGTGGTGAGTTTTCAGATTTCACAGTTTACCAAGAAAAATACTTGACCGTTAGACAGCAGTCACACAAAATCTTTGTATTGGGGGTGATGCTTTGACAGGTTTGCAGTGGGAGGGGCCAGCTCTCAAAGCAGGAAACCTTCCAGAGGCCAGCAGCATTGAGGGGGCCACCAAGGGGAAGCAGAGCACGAGAAAACTCCCAAACTCTTGGAAGAGAGGAGAAAGGAGGGAGGGTGTTTACCTGTCTAGGTAACCATGCAGTGTGAGCACAGCAGGGCGTCAGAGGACACCAAGGCACGGGAGCAACCTGGGCCTTATAGGTTTGGGGTCTTATCAATTGAGAGGTCAAATTTCATGGAGTATACAAAGCAGGTGAACTCTAAATAGCTAAAAATTGCTTTTTGGACTGTTTTTTAAAACAACCGAATGAGTAAGAATTTGAATTTGGTGCTGGCAGGCTGTTTTTCAGAAATCCAGGATGTCCTGAAGAAGTAAACACCACATAGGGCCATGAAACAGAGGCCATCTTTGGCTTAATTATATAACAGATTGTAATAAAAGAAAAAGTTGATAGGTCATAACTATACTCATTAGGTCACATGCATTTCATAATTTCTCAATTAGATGTTTACAAATAAAGATAGTCACAGTTTAAAATTCTTACACAATTGGGAAGTGCCAACCAAAAGATCCACTTATCACTTATCGGTTACTCTTTAGCAGGTGAAAAGATGTTTTCTCCACTGGCAACAAATAAGGAAGTGGTGGTGAAGTCAAGGGATAGGCAAAGTCAGCCATCCATTGCCATTATAGCTTTAGCAATGGCAATATTAGGGAAAGCTATTTCAAAGAGATGGTTGTAAAAATGATTGAAGCTCTTCTGAGCTAAATGCATCACAAATTGGCATAGGAACAAACTTGGGCATATGGAAGCCAAGAAGTAAAGATTATGTGTAATCTTATTTCTCATAACAAGTCCACACCTTTGGAACCAACTTGCTCCTTCACAGGTGAAAATCTCTCTCCCCTCCCACTCTATGCATGTTTTTAGCATTACAATTAACCTCTCTGACCACTACTCATTTCAGGCCATCAGCTTAGATGCCTTCTTGAGGCTAGGCTAGAGAAAGAAGAGACTCAGTTGGAAAGCCTTAGAAACAGAAGGGAGAGAACTGGCTCCAGAAGGAGAAAAGGTATGAAAAATGTGTACCAATGACAAGTGTTCAGTGGCTTTACAATTTCACTAAGGCTGGATCCTGCCTATTTTTGTCTCATGCATTGTTTAAGTTACATCTAAGAATTCTCTTACTTATCCTTTTCAGTTTTCTTGGATTCCAGAATAAATGAATGCCATGCATTGGGAATATAAATAACAAAATGAAAAATTTATAATGATCACTCCTTAATTTTGCTGAGTTATACTCAGGACCAAAACATCTCACAATGTTTTACATATGGCTGGCTATCCTTTCAGAGGACAATTGATACACTTGATTGCAAAAGAGCTGATAGGTGACATCTACTTCCCACAGCAGTGGTGGCAGCTGTGGCTTTCTATCTAATCAAATTAGTTTCTCTCTGCACTCAAACAAGTCAGAAGCAATCATCTCCTAATCCGTTCCTGATAAGCAAATGCAAACACTGTCATGGTGTGACAAGATGTGAAGGCCACTAATATAATACACACATATCATTTGGATATAATAAGCCATTTAGAAAAATTGTGGATATAGATTTTCTGTCTCTTATTATATCCATTTTCTTTTCCAAAATGAAGAGACTAGGCAGCTAGTGTGAGGTTTCACATAACTGCGTTATAGATGCTCTGCTTCTCTGCTGCTTTTGTTGTTTTCCTAATGCAGATGGTGAGAAACTTTGGTATTGGAGTGCCATTAATTGGCCTATTAGTTTCACATACATTTCATACTATTATTAGCTCTTGAGAGCCTATTTAGCAATGTTCACTTATGCTGATTGGTTTCCATAAGATGAGAACTGAAAAACAGCTAAGATAAATGAAGCCTTTGGAGAAACTTCTTTTAATATTAAAAAGTACAAAGGTATTATGGATTTGAAAAAGCATAAACACAGCCAACTGGTATCTGACCTTGAATGTAATTCAGGGGTTAGGTGGAACCAGTTTTATTTTTAAGTAAAATATTCTTCCCCAAGGTAGTATGACAAAAGTTAGGTTGAAGTTTTAAAAACAGCAGGCCATTTCTGAAATAAAGAAAACAAAAAGGAAAAAAGAGAAAACTGGAGGAAATAAAATCAGTGATAGGGTTTCCCTTTAGTACTTTCATTTATCAAAAAAAAAAAAATTAACAGATATTAATATCTATGCCAAGAGAGGTACTATAACTGAATTAGCACACAGTGCCTCAGAAAATAGGGAATAAAAAAAGATTGCTTCTGTTTCCATTGAATTAGTAAATGTTAATTAAATTTCATATGGCTACATTGTTGTGTTGTCCTCATTTCTTCACCCCTCCACCCCTTTGACAAGTGATCTCCCAATATGATAGCATGGCTAGAGTATATTTTCTTGCCTTATGGATGTTGGGCTTGACCATGTGACTTGCTTTGGACAGTGAAATTTTAATGAACTTGATGTGAGCAGAAAGTTTAAGTTTGTTTGGGGGTTTGGTTTGGCCTTTTGTACTGCTGTGATCTGTCATGAGAAAAACATTGCCCAGATATCTGCTGGTCCAAAGAGAATGTGGAGATGAATGGAACAGAACTGAACTCAACAAAAAGCCTGGAGTCAAACTCAGTTGACTTATAGCCTAAAGCAGCCTGTTCTAGCTGACCAATAGTCTCATGTATAAGAAAACAATAAAAATGCAAGTTGAAAGCAACTGAATTTTGCAGTAGTTTGTTACACAGCATTAGCTGTGTAACATTAGCTGACTAATACAACCTTTAAAATTAAATCAAAATTAATCAAATAATCAATCAGAAAAATATAAAAAACATAAAGTTTTGGTACAAACATATGGATAATTTATTATTTGACTTTACTGACCAACCCCAGTAATTTGAAAGCCTTCTCTAGCTGAAAAATAACATAGGGACAGAAAAGAAACTTAGCCAAAGAGGCAAGTCTTACCCGTTGAAGGAAAAGTAGAACAGGAATCAGTTAACTAACACTGGGATTCTCTAAGGCTTGTCTTTTATGTGTTTTACAAACTAGTATGCTTGGCTGCCTGAAGCCATTAGCTATTTCTCTCTTTCCTGCTCTGGCTTGCTGTGGTAATACTTGCCATTGCCAAAGTCAGCATCTGTGTCACCAGTGCTCACTGGAGGTGCTATTGCCATCACTCAAACTGAGGCTGCCAAGGCCAGATGTCGGGGCCTTGTGTCCAAATTGAGGGCATTCTCTCTTATCATCGCCAAAGCTTCTGATTCAGTCATTCTTTGCTTTTAGCATCATGCCTCTTCTATTTCTCATTCAAATATTCATTGTAGCCATCACATCCTGGGATTCTTTCATGCCAACCAGGCTAGGACAATCTAAGAGATGGATGGTGTGTTTAATTGGATTCTTCTTCCCCAGTCTCTGGCAATGTGTACTAATGGGGATCTAATTTGAAAATTTTGACTTCCTTCTTAAGATGAGTTCTTTGTGAAAAAGTTCCTTTGTATTTCTTGTCAGGCCACCTCTGGAAGACTGCCTTACCAGCCTTAAGCCATGCCCCGAGCCACCAGAATTCCAGCTCCAACTTGGGATCCCATCCTTATTGGAATTTTACAAATCTTATTTTTTCTCTAATGGAAGATGAAACTATTGTAAGCTTATAGAGATTTGATGGTCTGGAGTAATCAGTATTAAAGCAAAGAAGGGCCAGAAGGTATGGCAGAGATATGAGATGGCCTAGTATATTTTGAGCTACCTCAGGGAATATATCTCTTTGGCAGGAAACTCCTGATTTGAATCCTATGGACATGAGGGATATGTTGTGCATTTGGATGTCTATGAGAACAAAGGGGAGAATTTGGGGTCCATACCAAAATCTCCGTTTTGAAAAAAAAAAAAAATCTGACAAGCTGGGACCTAGAACAGAAGGAGGGCCACAGATTCTGGAAGAAAAGTGGCTTCAAGGGACAGTGCTAGAAGATGAAGCAGTAAAATGAATGAGAGAAGAAAGACGTTGTCAGAGAGTTTTAATGCTTTGAATTACTGCATTTTATGCCTCTGGTTCATAGTTCAATGAGGTAATTTCTAAGAATCCTTGTACCTCTAGCTTTCTATGATTCTATTTAGACCTTTAATGGAAACTTTCAGTTGCTTTCCTAATGCAGCTGCCACAGGTCTGCTATTTTAACCGGCTTGTTTTATATCCTAGATATCCAGAGGAGATGGAAATAAATCACCCTGAGTTCCATCTACTTCATGAGTTGACCAGAAAGAAAGTGATATAAAATAAGGAGAGAGAATTTGGAAAATTTCCTCACTCTATGGAAAAGAAATGATGATTGAGCTGAAATAAATAATTACTAGACATTGTTTTTGTGTAGTGATGATAATACATTCCCCCTTCAAGAGGGAAGGGGAAAGCACATGGAGATCCCTGTGTATCTGGGAGTGTGACAAGGTAGGGACATTTTTCAGTTTTACACATTTTGGCTATACTAGTGATCATTATCGAATCTCCCTCATTTTTCTAAATTCCAACTTTTATTTCACTCAGAACTTATACTCCTAATAATTTTATGGAGTAAAGCTGATTATAAAAAATCCATTCTTCACTGTTTGGCTTGATCCCTTGTGTTAAAGATTATAGCAAAATCTTATTAATTCAGATCTGCTGCTTTAAATCCCTTTTGGAAGGAAGTATATCCCTTCCTTCTTCAGAATCCCCTAATTTGTGATCTCTAGACTAAGAGTTAGACAGAGGTTTACCTTTGCTCCT
>PVKH010027028.1:0-13091 GCA_004027955.1 Chaetophractus vellerosus
AAGCAGATATGTTAGATACTGCAGAGCCCCTGGGAAGAGAGACGAGGTGTTCGCCTGACAGTCTATAGCTGACCTTGGAGACAGAAAAGAGCAGCTGAGCCTGGAGAGGAACGAGCCCCAGGAAAGAGACGAGACTTATTCCAGACTAGAGGTGATATTGGAAGAAGCTGGGACCACAAGGCCAAGAGAGGAAGAGGCAGCCATCTTCCTCCAACATGTGGCAACAGACTTTGGTGAGGGAAATAGCTTACGCTTTATGGCCTAGTAACTGTAAGCTTCTACCCCAAATAAACACCTTTTATAAAAGGCAAAAGATTTCTGGTACATTTGCATCAACACCCCTTTGGCTGACTAATACACATATGAAGGAACATCTAGGTACATAGTTAAATAACCAAGAACTTAGACAAGAGTGGTATTGGAAAGTGTGGCTGTGGATCCAAAATTGTTAAGAAATGAGAGGGAATGACAGTAACAACGAGGGGTAGTAGTGGGTGACATCATAAGATCAAAGACTGGGGGCATTCAGGAAGATAAAGAATGGTCTGGAAGCTGCACTTAGGCATGCCATCTCTGGACTAAGTGGTATAGGAAGGCTGTAAAAGAAAAAACAATCATCACCTGAGGCGCCTACAGGAGAAGCATTGTTGTTAGAGGAGGTCCAAATTTCTTTAAGAGCAAAAAGGAAAAGGGAACAAAGATGGATCAGAAAAAAGCATTGATTGTTTTTAAGCACATATATCATAGGTTTACCAAGATCACAGGAGTTTGGTATTAACAGTAACATAAACTGTTCAAGTTCTTGCTGTCTCATATAAAACGTGCTTTCCAAAGTGGGTACTACTCGAAAAATTTTTACAAAGTCTAATGTTACTTTTATTCAAACCACAAAGTTGAAAATAAGAAAAAAAATTCTATAAATGTGAGTTAAAAAATATATTTTTCATTTTGTATTTTGTATTTATTGATGTACAGATGTAAAAGGATAGAATCAACCTCAAACAGAGTTTTCAGGGTCTGATAAATCAGTAGACAATATTTCAAGGAACAATAATCTAATCATACACAGTTAATGTCTGTCCAGTTATTAGGCAGTTCAAAATAACCAAAGATCCTGAAAATGGGGGAAAGGAATCTTTTCAACAAATAATGCTGGAATTATTATCATATGCCAATAAATAAATAAGACTTTAGGAACTGAGGTGGTGCAGGTGGCAGAATGCCTCTCTCCCACATTGGAGGTCCCCAGGATCGAATCCCGGTGACGACAGGAGAAGGACGAGAAAAGAGGGCAGGAAACAGACACAGAGAATTGCCTAGTGAATGGACACAAAACGGCAAATGGGGGGAGGGGAGGGGATTAAAATGGATAAAGTAAATAAATAAATAAGACTGGTGCTTACCTCATATTATATACAAAAAGTAACTCAAAATGCATCATGTATCTAAATGTAAGCACTAAAACTATAAAGTTTCTAGAGGAAAACATAGGAGAAAATCTTAGTAACCCTGGGTTTGGTAAAGATTTCTCAACATAAAAAAGTATGAACTAAAAATGAAATCAATAAATTAGGCTTCATCAAAATAAACAATTTTTGTCCGGCAAAAGGCACTATTAAGGAAATGAGAAGGAAAACCACAGTGTTATGGGTTGAATTGTGTCCACAAAAGGACACATTCAAGCTCACACAATATGGTCGGCAACTTTCACTAGCAGTTGCTCTACTTTCTATGATGGGGAAACAGTGGATGACAAGAGACTGACTGAACTGTATCCCCCTCAATTTCTAATAGATTCACATTCAACTTTCACTCATACATACACACGAAAAAAAAAAAAAAAGCTGGGAAAGTTTTAACTTTAAAAAAAAAAAAGTTTATGTAAAATTGAAACAAAAACAAAAAACAGAAAACACAAAAACCAAACTCCCCAAAAACCAAGGAACCTGAACTTAAGTAACACAGCTGGAATAATGTGCAGTGGTGGGAAAAGAAACTTAATTTAGATGATTTTCTGTAGCTGTTGGGAATTCGCTAGTCTCACAGTAATAGAAGCAACACATCTTTCAAAGGGACCAAACCTGCTGGAGGTTTGGTTCTCCCAGCAGCAGCCAGATGCAAATCAAGGAGATGGGGCTCTTCACGCCATCCCAAGATCTGAGTGGGATATACTTTTGAAGGATGTAAGATGTTCAAACATAAGTGTAACAAAAACTGACAAGCAGAAAGCTTATGTACTCAGTTAGAGTAACACGTTTGTCTTCAGGAGACGTTTTGTTTTGAAGACACGTGGTCCCACCCTCTCCCTGAAAGCACTGGTTCCCCTGTTGAAGCTTCCTAGGGATTACAGTGGGTTTGACCCAATTCAACACTGCTCTTATTCTAAGGATTTCAAGAAGCCTTCTCACCAAGGGTACCCAAACCAGAATTTTCAGGAAGAAATGGTTTCTTAATACAGTTTTCCCGAATGGAGAAGAATATTTTACGGGATGTATGAATTCTGACTGTTGCTTGGGATTTCCCAGAGCATCTACATGTAATCAGTCAGTCAGATCAAACCCTGGGAATTCTGATAGGTGAGCCTGACCCAGGAGTTATGGACTAGTCCAACATGAAAGATAGTGTTATTGCAAAGGATGTCACTTGTGAGAGTGGAATTCGTGACCCGAAACCAGGTTCTGTCATTGATGCCACTCTGTTCAATCCTTGTGAGTATTCAATGAATGGAATGAAATTGGATGGAATTTACTGGACTAGTCACATCACTCATAACCAGAATTTTTCTTATGTTAGCTCTGAAACAAACTTAATTCAGCCCTGCTATGATGCCCTGATCTGGAAAGCTGTTGAAGTCTTCAAGCCAGGAAAATTCATGACCACTTTTTATATCAGAGTTCTAAATGTCACAAAGTGCTTTCTTCACCCAGAAGATCGAAGGTTCTAAAAGTCTGATCGCCACAGTGCTATGTTCAATGATTACGACTTAAAAACAAAACAAAACAGTTTTGCTAAGAAGCAGTAACAACAGAAGAGTTAAGAAAAATGAAGAAAAAAAGCAAAAAGAAAACATACAGAGAAGAAGGTGGTGGCTTCTTTCTGGATACTGATACTGGGGGCCATGCTTTCCACAACCACCACTGTGTAGTTGGCAGGAAGCCCTAGTTGTAATCATTTTGAGCTGTATGCATTATTACATCAAGGAATCAGATATCTTGCATGAATACTCTCTTCAGTGTTTGGGTATTCTAGGCCACTCTTACTGTGAAACTGAAGTACATGCAGGAAAAAACCTTTTACTGCATGTAACTTTACAACACTTGTGAAAATTCAGTTTGGTTTATGCACAGTATAGTATTTTGCCAGTTATCATCCAAAATTTACTACAGAGAAGGCTTTTATCCTCACAAGGTGTTGGCCCCAGCCTAACCATCTGGCACTGTTCTATTAAAGTGCTGTCAGAATTTTACATCCAGTTACCTCTAGTTTCCTGAATATATTTTTTATTAATGTTACTGAAACCAATTTCTACTTCATATAGATATTTTTTTGCAGTAGCAATTAAAGTTTTTCTTTCACAAAAATAAACATAAGTTCAAATCCTAATTGCCAGTCCTGTGAATGGGATCTTATTTCAAAATAGGGTCTATGAAGATATTAGTGAAGATGAGGTCCAACTAGATTGGGTGGGTCCTAACCCAATACGACTGGTGTCCTAAAAGAAGGGGAGAATTGGACACAGACTGAGAGAAACAGAGGAGAATGCCACGTGCCTGCTAAGGCAGAGACTGAAACCCAAGCATTGCTGGCAAGCTAGGAAGAAGCAAGGAAGCATTCTCTCTAACAGATTTCAGGCTTCTAGCTTCCCTAACTGTGAGACAAATAAACTTCCGTTGTTTTAAATCTTATGGGTTTTGGTACTTTATTACAGCAGCATTAGCAAGTCACGGATTAGGAGAAAATATTCTAAAACAGGTATCTGACAAAGGACTTATATTTAGAATGTATAAAGAACTTTGACCTCAGTAATAAGACAAGGAACCCATTTAAAAAATAGGCAAAAGGTGTGAAGAGGTACTTAACCAAAGAAGATACACACTAATGAGGGATACTGATTATGTGAGAGGGTGTGGGAAGGTGTGGGGAACGGGGCATATGGGAATCCCTGTATTTTTTTGTGTAACATTTATGTAATGTAAGTACCCTTAAAAAAATAAAAAATATATATTTTTTGAAAAAGAAGATACACAGATGGTAAATAAACACAGAAAAAGATGCTCAACATCATTATACAGACAAATTCAAATTAAAACCACAATGAATTAAAAACCACTACACAGCCACTAGAATGGCTGAAATTAAAAAGACTGACCTTTTCAGGTGTTGATGAGGATTTAGAGCAACTGGAGC
Source organism: Chaetophractus vellerosus (assembly GCA_004027955.1). Lineage (NCBI taxonomy): Eukaryota > Metazoa > Chordata > Mammalia > Cingulata > Chlamyphoridae > Chaetophractus > Chaetophractus vellerosus. The sequence continues at coordinate 4,408 of PVKH010027028.1, forward strand.
TCTCAAATACAGGTGGTGGGAATATAAATACACACCCACTTTGGAAATAGTTTGACAGTTTCTTAAATATACGCCTATTGTATGACCCAGTCAAGCTACTCCTACGTATTTACACAAGGGAAATGAAAGCATATGTCCATACAAGGACACGTATACAAATGCTCATAGCAGATTGTAATAGCTCCAAATTGGAAATAACCCAGATATTCATCAACAGGTAAATGGATGACTAAATCATGGTATAGCTATACAATGGAATATTACTATCAACTGAAAGGAATGAACTATTTATTACAGGTAACAACATGGAAGAATCTTAAAACAATTATGCTGAGTGAAAGAAGTCAGATCCTTTCCCCCTCAAAAGAAAACACACTGTTGAATCCATTTATATAAAATTCTACAAAATGCAAACTAGTCTACAGTAACAGAAAGTAGATCAGTGGTTGCCTGGAACTGGGGGTTGGGGAAGAGGGCAGGACAAAAGAGATTACAAAGGGGTATGAGGAAACTTTTTGAATTGACCGATATATTCACTATCTTGATTGAGGTGATGCTTTCACAAGTGTATACACATGTCAAAAATTTATCAAATTGTACGCTTTAAAAATGTGCAATTTATTGTGTATGTATTTCATCTCAAAGCAAAAAAGGGGGGGGGGGCAATGAACCTATATGGACAAAGGAATGAGAAGAGCATGAACATTTGGAAAGCTGGAAAGCAAACAAGTAGAAAATGACTCAAAGATTAGAGAGAAAAATATAAAAATTCTATTAAAACAACAGTTTTTCACTTCTCAATTCAGCCTAAATGCTAAGGATGCTAGTTCCAATAAGACTCAACTCTCAGCATCCACACTCTATGGGCTTTCCTCCTACCTCCTTGGTCCTCTAGCCAACCACTAAATGCCAAAGTTCTTCAAGGCTATACCCTTCCATGGGCGATTTAGTCAACATCAATTGAATTTATGGTTTCAACTGGGAGATCCCCAAATAGATATCTCCAATTTGGATTCCTCTTCAGAATGCTGGACCTGTATGGCCAATTGCCAACCTGGCATCTCCTCAATGCCTCAATACCACTCTTTTCAACGTCCCCCAAGCTAAACTTGTAATACATCCAGCACCACTCCATATCAGATCCTCTTCCAGTGTTCCCACATCAGTGATATGTACCTTCTCCCATAAATTTGCTTAAGTCAGAAACGTAAGAGTCAATTTTGACACCTCCCTTTTTCTCACTAGCCCCATATCAATCATCAAAATCTGCTGACTCTGTGTGTCATTTTGAGTTCATCCACTTTTCTTCATCACCTATGTACTAAAATACCAACATCTTCCTTCTGAACGACAATAATTTCTTTCCAACCAATCATCCCTTATCCACTCTGGCCTCTCCCAATTCATTTTATTTACTGCAGCCAGAATATTTTCAAAATGTAAATCTAATTATGTTAACCATGTCTTCCTCTTTAATTACTTCTCACAAACCTTAGAATAAAGACAAAACTCCTTAACCAAAATCTACCTACCTTTCCATTCCTATTTTGTACCATGCTGCCCATCTGTTTGAGCCACTCAAACCTTTTTTCTTTCTTTCTTTCTTTTTTTTTTTGCTAAATATCTCCGCCTTTCTGCTTGCTCTTGCTGTTTCATTTTTGTGTTCCTCTGTGTCTGCTTTTGTCTCCCCCCGCTGCGGTGACATGCCGAGTCAGCTCACCGCGCAGGCGGCTTGCCCTGCTCGCGGGCGGCCCTGCCCTGCTCATGGGCAGCTCTGCTCTGTTCGCGGGCGACTTGCCCTGCCCATGGCGGCTTTGAGGTCCCCGGGAACCGAACCCAGGGCCTCCCATGTGGTGAACTGGTGCCCTATCCATTGGGCTACAGCCGGCCCCCCTTTTTTCTTTCTTTAGTGGTACTCACCATATTCCACCATCCCACAGGGCCTCTGCATATGCTCTTCCCTCTGCTTAGAAACTACCAATCATCTTCAATGTTTAACTTATTTTTACTATAGACTCAGGTAAAATGTTCCTGACTTTGTGACTAAACTTTCCTAACACTTTGTACTTATCCACTGAGGCACTTATTAGAGTAACAACCTTATTTTGGTGGTTATTTAATTAAAATCTGTTTTCCCTAAGTTATAAGTTCTCTGAGGGCAGCTACTATGTTGGTTGTGGCTCACCCTTGGATCACCAGCTGGACCCAAAGTCGCCATTCAGTAAATATTTATCAAACTTACAAAGGAGTGATCAAATGTTGGTGAGGTTGTGTATATTATACAACAGTTTAAAATAAGAGAGATAATATAGAATATGATAAATTTCACAGACATTAGGTTGCATGAAAGAAGCCAGACATAAAAGAGTGCATACGGTATGATTCCACTTATGAGAAGTTCAAGAATAGGCAGAACTAGTTGCAGCAACGAGTCAGATTTGTGGCAAGGGATACTAACTAGGAAGGAACATGAGAGAAGCCATCTGGATGCTAAAAATGTTCTATATTTTAATCTGGGTGGTAGCTGCACAGATACGTAAAAATGAAAAAAGCATTTCTGGAAAAAGGTAGAAACAAAGTATTGATGAGAAATATGCCCAGAAGATTTTGGTAAATTAAAATAATCTTTACAGAACACTATATATGTTAAGATCTTACTTAGACAAAACAATATACACACACATTCTTTCTTGTGGTTGCAAATGACAGAAATCCTACTCAAATTAGCTTAAGCAAGAATTCATTTATTGACACATACCTGGAACACTCACTTAGCTAGGCCGACATGCCCACAATAATTTTATTAAGAACTCTGGTGAAACTTCAGTCTCCAGACTGTTTGAAAGCTAAAATTTATTAGGGTGCCACTCATAGGTGACCATAAAGATTATAACAGCACTCTTTTCAGCAGGGTAGAACTAAGTTTCAAATGAGGCTTCACAAGCTCCATCAAAAAGCCTGTGTTCCTGTAGATCTGGAAAGATGTGTGATGCAAGTAAAATTACAGAAGACAGAAAAACAAGCTATAGTTTTCAAACAAGAGCCTCCAATTTTAAAGGCACAAAGACAGAGTCCAAAAATTCAGGCATTTCAGCTGCTTTTCATATGGGCAACTCTATGTAGTTTACAAGATGAGTAGCAGTGCTGAACAGCAGTATTTAATGATGATATTGCTTGATGACAGAACTGAAGGAAAGTCCAGACAGTCATATGTAAATCTTAATATCATCAGTCTGACAAATGCTCTGGGCTTCAAGACATAAGTTTAACTCCCAAATTATCTGAGCCCAATGACTTCTTAAATTCACAGATAATCTTTTATTTAAAAATTTCCTTAGTCAAAAGTTGAAGATAGTCATACAATATACACTTTACAACTATTATATGTCTACTTTGAAGGAAAGAATTGGGTATATTTTATATATCCCGTGATAGGTTGAATTATGGACCTCAGAAAAACATGTTCTTAAACTTAATCCATTTCTGTGGGTGGGAAGCCATTGTGAACAGGAGCTTTTTTTTTTAATTTAATTTTTTTGTTTTCTTGTTTTTCTATTTTTCCTTTTTTTTCTTTTTATTTTTGTGAATAGGACCTTTTGAAGATGTTATTTTTTGTTAAGGTATGGCCAAATAATCAGGATGGGTCTTATCTCTATTACTAGAGGCCTTATAGAGAAGCTATAGGGAAAAAGCCACCAGGAACCAAGAACCTGAAAATCAAGGGAACCCAGAAGAGAAAGAAGATGACTCCATATGCATTGCCATGTCATGGAAAAGCTGAGGACCCAAGGATCACTGGCAGCCAGGCCCAGAATGCCACAGTATTCAGAAAGAAAGCATCATCTTGCTGACATCTCAATTCTGGATTTCTCCTAGCCTCAAAACTGTGAGTGAATAAATTCCCATTGTTTAAACCAACCCATTTTATGCTATTTGTGATTGCAAATGAAAAACTAAGACAATCCCAAACAGATATTTTATTCTTTTAAATCATTCAACAAACACAAGTACCCATGATACAGCCCGAACCATAAGAAATTGCTGATATTTGACTGCTATTGACCTACGAAGAATGGCAATTTCAGATGGTTCAACTGAAACCCACATATTGTCCTAGTGGGCATGATAGTGAACAAAATAAATTCTCTACATTTATATGGAGCTACATTGGTGTGGGGGTGGGGTGGGGGGCAGATAATAAAACAAACAAGCAAATACATAGTATATGAGACGGTGTTGCTTTGGAGAAGAACACAAAAGGGTAAGAGGCATACAGAGTCAGGGACATGCTTGTTCCTATTATATATAGGTATTCAGGGAAGGTCTAACTGATAAGGTGACATCTGAGGAAAATCCTAAATATAAAAGAGGGAGTTAGCTTCTCAGATCCCTCTACAATGGCAAATCTGGTCAACAGCATGAAAATTTCTATTGAGTTCATGCCAAAAAAAACACACAAGAACAAATAATTCTGCTACAGCCATTGGAGTATTAGAAGAATGACAGCCCTAATTAAATTTGTAACCAGTCAATCCATACCTAATAAGTACATCTCACCAAAATTATCATTGATGCTAACATTTCATAGCCTACATGCAAAACAAATTTCATGTTATCACCATCATTTTTTTAATCCATGGTTTTAATCTAATAAATATCCATGTATAAGAACATACATCGCGATACGCAATTTAGTCTTACATCTTTTGAAGAACCTGGGCCATCACAACCCCATTCGTTAAATCTTCCACAGTCTGGCATGGCGCATCTACGTTAAATGTCTGGATCTGAAACAAAAGGGGGGAGGGCGGAGATACTATGGTTAACTATATAGAAGAGTTCTGAGACTTCTTTTGTGATTATCTCACTGAAGGAGTTGGAATAGATTTTTCTTCTTTTTAATGAGGTACCAGGGAATGACCCAGGATCTCGTATAAGTGAAGCAGGCGCTCAACCAGTGCGCTATATCCACTCCCCTGGAATAGATTTTAAAAAGTGAAACAATTGGAAAATTACCCCAATGAGTAGCTTCCTGCAGATTATTATAACTTTCCCTGTTTGATAAAAGAGAAATTGTATTGCACAGTCAGTGACTTCCCAACATTAATTCTACTCACATATGATCAATTAAGGAAAATCATAGTAAGTTCGTCCCTAAACCAGTGACTGATTCAGGGATGGAAAAACCAAGACAATCTGGACCAAGGAGATGCTTGCTGGAACTTCACCTTATCTCTTGATGTGAACAAGTAAGTTAATGCCCCAACTGCTGCTAGCAATCATCTTGTGACTACTACGTTGATGCAAAAGTAATTGCGGTTTTACATCGTTGAAATTTGCCATTTGGGGGGCCGGCTGTAGCCCAATTGGTAGGGAGCCAGTTTACCACATAGGAGGCCCCGGGTTTGGTTCCTGAGGCCTCCACAAGCGGGCAGACCGCCTTGAGAAGGCAAGCCGCCGTGGGCAGGGCAAGCCACCACGGGCAAGCCGCCGCAAGCAGGCAGGCTGCTGTGCAGTGAGCTGACTTGGTGGGTCGCCGCAGCAGGGGGAGACAAGCAGACACAGAAGAACACAAAATGAACACAGCAAGAACAAGCAGAAAGGGGGGGATATGTAATAAATAAATAAATAAATAAATAAATAAATAAATAAATTAATTAATTAATTAATTAATTAATTAAAAAATAAAAAGATTTTTTAAAAAAGGAAATTTGCCATTTGATGTTGGAACACATTCTTAAATATGGTTATGTTATACATCATTTTAATGTGCATTTCTCGCTATATGTTTTTTTGCTAATGACTTATTACTTGCTGTTTATTTTATATTTGTTTTGGACTATGGAAATGATGTTAGACAAAAAGCAAATTCGAGCGATTTTCTTATATGATTTCAAAATGGGTTGTAAAGCAGCAGAGACAATGGCAACATCAACAATGCATTTTGTCCAAGAACTGCTAATGAATGTACAGTGCAGTGGTGGTTCAAGAAATTTTGCAAAGGAGACAAGAGCCTTGAAGATGAGGAGCATAATGGCCGGCCATCAGAAGTTGACAATGACAAATTTAGAGCAATCATCAAAGCTGGTCCTCTTACAACTATATGAGAGGTTGACCATTCTAAGGACATTCGGCATTTGAAGCAAATTGGAAAGGTGAAAGAGCTCAATAAGTGAGTGCCTCATGAGCTAACCAAAATTTTAAAAATCGTCGTTTTGTAGTGTCATCTTCTCTTATTCTACTCAACAACAACGAATCATTTCTCGATCAGATTGTGATGAGCGAAAAAAAGAGGACTTTATATGACAACCAGAGATGACCAGCTCAGTGGTTAGTCTGAGAAGAAGCTCCAAAGGATTTCCCAAAGCCAAACTTGCACCAAAAAAGTCTTGGTCACTGTTTGGTGGTCTGCTGCTGGTCTGATCCACTACAGCTTTCTGAATCCCAGTGAAACCATCACATCTGAGAAGTATGCTTAGCAAATCGATGAGATGCACTGAAAATTGCAACTCCTGCAGCCAGCATTGGTCAACAGAAAGGGCCCAATTCTTCACGACAATACCTGACCGCATGTTGCACAACCAACGCTTCAAAAGTTGAACGAATTGGGCTATGAAGTTAGCCTCATCCGTCATATTCACCTGACCTCTCATCAACCGACTATCACTTCTTTAAGCATCTTGACAACTTTTTGCAGGGAAAACACTTCTACAACCCGCAGGATGCAGAAAATGCATTCCAAGAATTCGTCAAATCCTGAAGCATGGATTTTTACGCTACAGGAATAAACAAACTTATTTCTCATTGGCAAAAATGTGTTGATTGTAATGGTTCCTATTTTGATTAAGAGAGATGTACTTGAGCCCAGTTATAATGATTTGAAATACATAGTCCGAATCCGCAAATCCTTTTGCAGCGATTTAGTATCAAAGGAGTCCCTCTTAGGATGAAGTTATGTAGTCGACGGCCAAGAGAAGAAAAAGAACTAGATTCTTAAGACCAAAACTGACCCACTGAATTAAACAAAACAAAACAAAACAAAAACCCTTAAAGCCTATTATGTGAAACAAATTTCTTTATTGTTTCAACCAATCCAGGTTGAGGTTTCTGAGTCAAAATATTCTGATACTATACAGATGAAAGAGTCACAGTTATTATGGTTAAATTAGATATTCAATTCATTTTGATGTCCAGTATAACCTGAATTAGAATTAACTTTGTCCTGATGAGCATGATGTGGCCAGAGAAATGCTGTGCTATTCCTAAAAGTGAAAATGATCTTTGTGAGTAAGAAAATGTAGCTGAACCAACAATGATTAGGCCCAGTAATACAATCAGGACTTAGAAGGAAATAAATCACTGAGAATAGACAGACACAGGCCATGCCCCCATAGAGTTTATAGTTTAGAGAAATGAAACCGTATTACCGGAAGCGTAAACACCAAGTGCAAAGATTAAAAGTGACAGTGGGATGTAACCTAAGAATGAAAAGCAGCTTGATATGGATTGCTTAGGGAGGTGGGGATTGGAGGAAGAGATAGAATAGGTAGAAGGGTAAAATGGTAAAAGGACTAAAGAAGCATGCAATACCATGCAAAACTTTATAACCATGTTAGGACTTTATCTTAGGATACAATGGGGAGTCAGCAAAGAATTTTCAGCAGGAGAGTAGAGTTATGAGACTTGTATTTTTAAAAGATCATGCTGGCTACAATATGAAGAAAGGATTGGAAGGAAAAAGGCAGGGAGATCTATTTTAGTAGGTTTATATATTAACACAGATGAGATTATATGGTTGGCTAACTATGTAGTGGAAATGGAAATATTAGGAATAATGCACAGGTGACTCTCTGTCCTCGCACACATCTTTATTTATTGGGTTATAGTCCCAGAACTAAAATTGATGGGTCGAAGCATACAGGCATTTTAAGACTTTTGAGAAATATTGCCAAACTGTCTTTAATAAATGCTGCAGCAATTTATTCTCTTAATAACAGTAGGCAAATGTCCACTTCTCAACAAGATATCAAATCTTTAAAAAGACCTATATTTTATTTATGATTTTTCTGTAAACCCACAACTTCTCTAATAAAAGAAAACAAAAGGTGGGGGATCTTAAAAGAGAACTAGTAACAAGTACAGTCAGTAGCGTCTTCATATCTGGTTATGGTGGTGGAGGATAAGAAATAATTATCTAGCAAGTAGGTTTTCTTATGTGTCTATTTGGGGTACATAATGAAGAGAGTGCAACCTGTGTTTTAACAAGGCCTCCAGGTGATGCTGATGAATGTTACAGTATGAGTACTACTTGTGTAGTTAGCAAACTTAGTATTAACTATGAATGCTATCAAAACAGAAGTGAAGGTACCTGTCAGAAGTCATCTACAGTTAGTACAAAAGAAAACTAGGATTTGAACCCAGGGAGTCTAATGTCAGAACCTGAACTCTTAAGTACTATGGTCGAGCAGGCCTCAATTTAAAAATATAATAATTACCGCTTCAAGAAATACATGCTTTAACGTAATACACCAGTGATTTCTTTACTCCTCCATTAGAGGACAAAAATTGTTATAGTTATTACAGCAGAGAAGGGAATGGGGCGATCTCAGCATAAAAATTACAGCCTCCCTAATTCTATAGACCAGTACATGTATCATAGTCTGCTAAATAAATAGGATGGCCAT
>PVKH010027029.1:0-13092 GCA_004027955.1 Chaetophractus vellerosus
ACAGGTGTGCCTTTTGAAAATATACCAAAATTGGTCAGTCTTTATAAAGGTTATTTATTTGGGGTAGAAGATTACAGCTACCAGGCCACAGAACATACAGTTCTTCCCATACCAAAGTCCACGTGTTGAAGCAAGATGGCTGCTGACATCTGCAAGGGCTCAGGTCTTTGGGTTCCTCTGTTCCCAGGACTATGTTTCTCTCCAGGCTTAGCTTCTACTTCCACCACAAGTTCAGCTGTAGACCATGAGACTCTCTGCATTGCGTCTCCCCACAAGGCCAGCTGTAGACTATCTGACAATCGGCTCACTCCAACATCAGAACTGCTTCTCAAATCTGCTTCTCCAAATCTCTGCAACTCAGATCTGCTGCGTAGCCTTTATACTTGAGACCACACCCACTGAGGGGCGGGGTCCAACACCCTCCTCGTGTGGCCCAGTTAATGCCCTTATCATAACTTAATCATGCCCAGATGAACAGATTAGTTTACAAGAATAATCCAATTTATGTTTTTGGAATTCATAATTAAATAAAACTCTGAAACCATTACACCATCCTAGACTCCTCTGGATTGGGGAAAGAACTATGGACTAGCATCGACTTGTCGGTGTCCTGTTATAGACTTGTGATATATGCAATGTAAGAAATTACAAAATTATGTGGAGCCAGGGTCACTGGACACTTTGGGAGTAGGGTCAGGATGGGCAATTGTAATGTGGGTTTTTTTTTTTTGGGACCTGGGAATTGTAATGTGTGATGTTGCAATGGAGGATGTAGGCCATTTTGTATCATCATGTATCATGCGGAACTGTGTGGGAGAGAGGGTCATCTACAGACTGAACTGTAATCTATGCTTGATGGCAAAGCCCCAAAACGTGTATATCTTTCATAGGCATTATGCCACACTGATGAGGGATGTGTATGTGGGGGTTTGTGGGAAGTGTGGGGGGGTGGCATATGGGTACTCCTGGAATCTCTTTGTAACTTTTATGTAATCAATGTATCCTAAAAATATATATAGATATATAATAAATAAATAAATATATAAATACATAAATAAATAAATAAATAAATTGTAGCATAAAAAACCAGGGTTTGTGTATTTTTAGTCAATTATATTGTATTTTACTGCTTGGTATGTACCTCTACTTCTTACTTTCTACAGGTCCTATATTAGTCAGGCAAGGGGTGCTTCACAATATACTAATAATTGGTTGTTCTTTATAAAGGTTATTTATTTGGGGTAGAAGGTTACAGTTACCAGGCCACAAAGCATAAATTTATTCCCTCACCAAATTCCATGTGTTGGAGCAAGACAGCTGTTGACATTTCCTGGGTTCAGGCTTCTGGGTTCCTCTGTTTCTGGGGCTGCATTTCACTCTGGGCTTAGCTTCTGGTTCCTCCACACATTCAGCTGTAGACCATGAGGCTCTCTACTGTTTCTGTCTCTCCACAAGGCCAGCTGTAGACTATCAGGTGAATGGCTCACTTGTCTTCTCCTGGATCACTCCTCCCCAACATCAGAACTGCAACTCAAAAGTCTGCTTCTCAAATCTGATGGCTTACCTTTATACTTGAGACCACACCCACTGAAGGGCAGGGCTCAATGCCCTTCTGAAGTGGCCCAGTTAACACCCTAATCATAAATAAATCCTGCCCAGATAAACAGATCAGTTTACAACCATGATTCAATTTATATTTTTGGAATTCATAATTAGATAGAACTGTCAAACCGTTAAAGGTCCTAAAATGCAAATGCATGAAAAATAATGATAAATCTAGGTTTTTGGACATAAACTGTAGAAAGATATAAGTAGTAAGAAGTGCAATAAAAACAGTGGGTGGAAATGTGGTATAAGAGAAGTGTTTGTGTATGTTATTGACATTAATTTGGTATCAAAACAAATATAATTGTTATATATTTAGGATATTAAACTTTAACCCAATTGTAACCCAAAGGATATCCAGTTAGTAGTGAGAAGGCATTCAATATGATACAACACCAAACAATAAATAAATATAAAGTATGCAGTAATGGAAGTGAGGGGAAAAAGTTATAAGACTTAAAAATTTTGAATTGTAAACAACTGAAGTAAGTCCTATATTATGAATAGTGACTTTAAATGTAAATAGGTTGAATTCTCCAGTAAAAATGAAGCTTTGGAGAAATGGATAAAACATCATGACCCAACATATCCTGTCTGCAAGAGATCCACCTTAGAGTCAAAGGTACAGGTAGGTTGAGTGTGAAAGTTTTGAAAAAATATAACATGAAAATAGTAACCAAAAGAGAGCTGGAGTGCTGTACTAGTATTGGATAAAATAGACTTCAAGTAAGAAAGAGTTATGTGGGAAAAGATGTTCATTATATACTCATAAAGGGGTCAATTCAACAGGAATGTATAACAATTATAAATGTGTATGCATCTAAGAAGAGAGAAATGAAATTTACTAAACATATCAAGCAAATACTCATGAAAGAAAGATTAGTTAGTCCTTTAAGAACTTAGTATCTTTCATATCTTTATTTACCATGTGTATCCCTTGTTTAGTGGGGTGTCTGTTCACCTACATTTAAAATTGACTTTTAGTTCCTATATTATTGAGTTTTAAGAGTTCTTTTTTTTATTTGAGGTCTTTGTCATTATGCATTTTAGAAATATTTTCTGCCAATCTGTGGAGTGACATTTTATTTTAAAGCATCCTCAGCAGAACATAAGTTTGTCATTGTAATGAAGCCAAAATTGCCAATATTTTCATTCATGGGTCTTGCTTTTGGAGTTGTATCTAAGAAGTCATTGAAAAGTCCAAAGTCACTGTTTTGGTCAGCCATAGGAGTGCCTTTTGAAATACACCAAAATTCGTTGGTCTTTATAAAGGGTATTTATTTGGGGTAGTAGCTTACAGTTACCAGCCACAAAACATACAGTTCTTCCCATACCAATGTCCACGTGTTGGATCAAGATGGCTGCCGATGTCTGCAAGGGCTCACGCCTTTGGGTTCCTCTGTTCCCGGGGCTTAGCTTCTACTTCCACCACAAGTTCAGCTGTAGACCATGAGACTCTCTGCATTGTGTCTCTCCACAAGGCCAGCTGTAGACTATCTGGCAATCGGCTCACTCCAACATCAGAACTGCTTCTCAAATCTGCTTCTCCAAATCTCTTCTCTCATTCTGCTTTTCTCAATCTGCTTCTCTCTGCTTCTGCTGCCTTTCATCTAGCCTTTTATACTTGAGGCCACACCCACTGAGGGGTGGGGCTCAATGTCCCACTGTCTGGCAGTTAACACCCTAATCCTAACTTAATCATGCCCAGATGAACAGATTAGTTTACAAGAATAATCCAATTTATATTTTTGGAATTCATAATTAAATAAAACTCTGAAACCATTACCGTCACCTAGATTTTCCTTTATGTTATTTTCTATAATTTACAGAGTTTTGCAATTTACAGGATACTCTATGATCCATTTTTGATTGATTTTTATAAATATGTCATATCTAGGGAGATTTTTAAAATAATTCATTCACAATATTATGGAATTTGGCAAGTCAGAGACCTTTAAACAAGACTAGAGGGCTGGAAATACCAGCAGGAGTGATGTTTTGTCTTTGAGTCAGAAATCTGTAGGGAAGACCAGGAACCAGGAATTTCTGAGAAAATTGCATGTTATTGTCTAGAGACAGACTCTCCTCTTTTTTTCAAAATGATATTTCTTTTTCTACTAGTAGTGATGTACTAGCAAAATTTTGTTTCCTACCCCTATGTTCATATTCTCTGCAGGTCTAGTGGTCTCAGCTACAGAGGATGGGGGATTCCACTAGCAGAGACAATGATGATTTCATTGAAATGGAAGTTAAGACTGTCACCAAATCACTTTGGGCTTCTCATATGTCTGAATTGACAAGAAAAGAAGAGTGTTCATCTAGTCAAGTAATGGGTTTAAATCTACTCACATTATATTTGTACACTAATGTTCACCTTAACATTGTTCACAATAGCCAAAATGTGGAAGCAACCCAGATGTCTATTAACAGATGAATGGATAAACAAAATGTTCACACATTGGAATATTTTTCAGCCTTAAAAAGAAAAAAAAAGTAGAGAACCAATAATGAGTCTAATTCTGTTACACTGGGAAGCAAAACTTCACTATGCATGGCTCTTCTGCCCCTTTTATTTGAACTAATTAGCACTATGCTTGATAAATATATGTCCCAGAGACTAAATCTTTGGTCTGTCCATGTGCCAGTTGACCCCTAAATTCCAGCAGAGTTGCAACACCTACTCTCCAGTTCATTGGACTCTTCAAGGACAACTAAAAAGGAGATGATGATGGACACCACCCATCCCAAGGAACAGAGAATGTCTGCAACTGCAAGCAAGATGACCCCATCCATCTTCCCCATGAGATCTAAGCCCCCTTTCAATTAGATAAAGAGTGGGCATCATCATCCCCAAATCCTCAAGATTGCAGAATGAAAAATGCACTAAATCAGATGTATTATTATTCAATTAATGGAAGATCCCTTAACATTGATGTAAAGGCAGTGCCACCAGAAGTTCTAAAGGATGGGAGAGGGAAGAAGAGGTGTAATAGGGCATTTTTAGGACATTGGATTTGTCCTGCTTGACATTGCAGTTACAGATACAGATCATTGTATATTTCATCATAACTTACAAAATTGTGAAGGAAAAAGTATATACTATAATGTTTACACTTATAATGTAATCCATGGTTAGTAGCAATGCTTCAATATGGGTTCATCAATTGTATCAAATGTCCTATACTAATGAAGGATGTTGTTAATGTGGTAAAGTGTGGGAGGGGAGGGAGTGAGGCATTTGGGAATCCTTTATATATTTATATAATATTTATGTAATCTAAAGCTTCTTTAAAAATAAAAAAAATAAGCCAGACACAAAAGGACAAATACTGTAAGACTGTATTACTATAAACCAAATATATTGTGTACCATATTGTTTGATCAAAAAATATATATTATACAATACATTTAATTGAGAAAGGTATGTATTTATTCATTTGTGTTTACTTTTTGGTTTTTAATCATTTATATTTACAATTATTAAATGTAAAAAATAAAGTTAAAAAATAAAAAAGGGAAAGTGCTGAAACATGCTGTAACATGGATAAGATCATGTTGAGTGAAATAAGTCATACATAAAATGACAAATATTATATTATTTTTCTGTTTGACATACATAGAATAAACAAATTAATAGAAAAAGAAAGCAGAATTCTGGTTACCACGTTTGGGATGGGGGAATGAGAAGTTATTACTATAAGCATGAGTTTTGGTTTTGGATGTTGCAAGTAGTCTGGAAAGAGTGGTAAAAGGTACACAGTATTGTCAATATTCCTAATATCAAAGAACTGTCCACTTAAAATGGTTAAATGACTTATACATCATATATAGTTTACCAAAATTAAACATAAATGAATAAATTTTTAAATATTAGAATGGACATGCAGATTGAGACATGAGGAAGTCAAGAGAATCCACAAGGTCACTCCACTAGAAGGCAAAGAGGAAGATATCAGACATCAGAAACTGGGACAACAGGGGCCTGAGCCATCACAGGTGGACAGTGGGTGTCTTCTTCTGTTTGTCCTTCCATTCGTGGGTTGGGTGAGACAGACTGGTCCCTGAGCCTAACTCCCTGGTAGGCCATCCCTCTGGATCTTGGACAACATGGATACCCATCATCACAGGTTGATTACTGCACATTTCCATCCAGCCTAACTGAAAAGTAGAGGCAAATGTTCTCTGAATGATCTAGCAATGTCTTTCTACCTCCTGGTGTATTTGTGAAAGAAACTAGGCTGGGGAATGTTGGGTGATTCTCTTCTAACCATGTTCAATCAAAATTTACAGACTTTGGCTCAGAATCTTCCCTTTACCAGTGGAAGTAGGAAGCATATGCTGAAAGTCACTGCTCTGGGCTATGCTTCTCCTGTGTGAAAAGGAAGGCAGCTGACTTGCTAGGTATGCTGTGATGCTGATTGTGGGTTAATGAAGATGTGATTTTTCAGTCGACTGGGGACTATTTTGATTTTGCTCCACTGAGACTTAAAGCTTTTCTCCATCAAATGCTTTAGACATTAAAAACTCTCTGGGATTCCATTTAGTTATGCTATGTAAGAAAACAATTCAGAAGTAGAGAATGAGAGGAGATAAAATAGAAGTGTCAGGCTCAGTTTTATTTTTTATATTAGTGAAATGCAGTACAGATCTTACTGTGATAAAAGAAATAATGAAGAAAAATGATTTTATTTATTTATTTTTTAATTTTTGATTATTTTATTGTATTCTTTTTATTTGTTAATTTTTTGGCTTTGTTTTGGGGGAAGTTTTGGATTGCAGAAGGGTCACAACTGTGGCAGGAGAGGATTGCTCATGTGGAGTGTCAGTGATGAGGCATAAACTTGTGGCATGCCTCTATGGCATATGAATATGTTCAAGTGGTCATGGGGCATATTCTCAGTGGATGGAGACCCACACAATAATGGAAAGAATATTGAATTCCCATCCTGGCAAGTCCTGCTACATTCTGTAATACAGCAGCAAGAACCTGTGAGTACATAGGCAGTGTCTAGCGAAGGATGACAAACCATTATACCAGGCCCTTGATATTTATGGTTGTACCTATGAAACTTTTCTAGTGAAATCAAAACATAGCCTAGTATTATATATTCCCTAAGAGTTACCTCCTGAAAGCCTATCTGTTACTCAAATGTGGGCTCTTAGCTCGTCTCATCATATAAATGTACTACCTTCCCCCCAGCATGGTTGCTAGATCATTCATTCATGACTCCTGGGGATGAGCCTCCCTGACACTGAGGGATTATTATCAAGCTCTGACTAACAATGAATCTGGAAAAAAACCTTGACCAAAAGGGGAAATATTTACTACAAATGAGTTTTTATGGCTAAGAGATTTCAAAGTGAGTGGGGAGGTCATTCCAGAAGTTATGCTTATGCACATCTCTGCAGGATCTCATTGACTACCACAGTAAAGTGCCTCAAACAGTGGGTCTCCTGAGGGCTTTAGAGACATCTAGACACTATAGTCAGGTTAGACAATCTCAGGTATTTGGCACCCTGTCAATGGGCCTTACTTTGAGTATATGCCCCCCAATGTAAATAAGTTAGATATATTTATAAATTCCCTACACCTGGCCCTTCTGCCCCTTTTATTTGAACCTATGATTAACAGTATACTTGTTATAAACATGTGCCAGAGACTTAAATCTTCAATATGTTCATACATTGGTGGAGCTCTGAATCTCAGGAGAGTTGCAACACTTTCTCACCAGTTCACTGGACTCACCCAGGACAAATAACAGAAGGATGATTTTGAACAATGTCCATCCCAGGAAGCAGAGAATGTCTGCAACTGCAAGCAATATAGTTCCATCCATCTACCCCATGAGATCTAATGTCCCTCTCAATCAGAGACAGGGTGGGCACCACCATCCCCAAATCCTCAAGCTTGAGAAATGAAGAAACATGGGGAAGGAAACATGAACAAAAATACTTATTATTCTAGCAATGGAAGAATTTGTATCATTGATATAAAGGCATTGGCCACCAGAGGTTCTGATGGGAGGGATAGGGAATAATAGGTGCAACATAGGGCCATTTGGAGGACATTGGAATTGGCCTGCATGACATTGCAAACATGGATACAGGCCATTATACATTTTTTAAAAACACGTGGGGTAATGTGTAAATTATAATGTAAACTCTAATCCTTGATTAGAACAATGCTTCTATATGTATTAGTCAATTGTGAAAAATGCACCACACTAATGAAAGATGTTGTTAATGTGGGAAAATGGGGATGGGGGAAGGGTTGAGGCATATGGGAATCCCCTATATTTTTGATGTAACATTTATTTAATCTAAAACTTCTCTTAAAAAATATTTTTTAAAAAGCCAAAAAATTGCTGTAATGATTTCAACATATTCTACACCATAAAAAATCCAGATATACAAACTAGGATCATTCCTTAACTCCAGGAAGATGGAGGTATCAAAGGAGAATCCAAGAACTTTTGGGAATGCCCCACCCTGGGTTAGATACAATCTCTATGCTCCCCAAAGCACTATGCTAGAGACTGACCTGCATGGATGATGTCCATGGGCTCCTGCCCTCAGCTTCCAGGATGGGGCAGAAGGAAGGAGGACTTCTTCCCCAGAGCAGCATCTTTTTCTTGCTCTGGTTCCAGGTAGCCACCCACCCTTACTCTTGCTGCGATGACACCCACTGTTGAGAGCTCCAGGCCCCCTCCCCTTATTGGTTCACTTCTAGCTGCTCACACCTTGTGAATAGTCCTATGGTTAAACTCTCCTCAGCCACCCTCTGAGTTATGCACCTGCTCGCCACTGAGTCACCCACCAACTTTCAATCATGATCTTGGTCACTGATTTTAAATGCTAATATGTTTTTCTTTATTTCTTGAACTCAGGAAAATATCAGCAGGAAATTAATATAATAAATGGTTGCAATATAAAAGTGCTACCTTCACATTTAATTGATGAATGCATGTATTTATTCACCTGTGTTTACTTTTTATTTTTTTATTTTTTTTAATATTTATTTTTCATTTATTACATATTCCCCTCCCCTTTCTGCTTGCTCATGCTGTGTGTCCATTCCTGTGTTCCTCTCTGTGTGCTTTGTCTCCCCTCATTGCGGTGATGTGCCGAGACTGGTCACCACACAGGTGGCTTTGCCCCACTTGTGAGTGGCTTCTGCTTCCATTCAAGGCTGGCTCCACTTCAGTTCATGGGTGGCTGGCTGTGCTCCATTTGTGGGTGACCTTCCCTGCCCATGGTGGCTTTGCCCTGTCCGTGGCAGCTTTTTGCCCTGCCCATGGTGGCTCCACCTGCCCATGGCAGCTTGCCCTTCTCAAGGTGGTCTGCCCACTAGGAGAGGTCCCAAGGAACTGAACCCAGGGCCTCCCATGTGGTATACTGGCACCCTATCCACTGGGCTATATGGCTGGCCCCACTTTTTATTTTTTAATTGTTTGTATTTTCAATTATTAAATGTACAAAATAAAGATTAAAAAAATAAAAAAAGTAAAAGTTCTACCTTCATCACAAGAGTCCATCTATGTTACATGGTCAGCTATTTTGAAGTACTAAATTAATGATATTAATTTCTCACTTATTTTTGTTATCATACTCTTTATTTTTTTGTTACATGTCCCCCTCCTTTCTGCTTGCTCTTGCTGTGTTCATTTTTTTTGTGTGTTCTGTGTCTGCTTTGTCTCCCCCCATTGTGGCAATGTGCCAAGTCAGCTCTCCACACAGGCGGTTCTGCTCTGCTTGTGGGCAGCTCTGCTCTGCTTGTGGGCAGCTCTGCTCCATTTACAGGTGGCTCTCCTCTGTTTGTGGGCAGCTCTGCTCTGTTTGTGGGTGGCTCTGCTCCATTCATGGGTGGCTCTGCTCTGTTTCAGGCAGATCTGCTCCATTTGCAGGTGACTTTCCCTGCCTGTGGTGGCTTTGCCTTGCCTGTCACAGCTTTTTGCCCTGCCCACAGTGGCTCTGCCCCACCCACAGTGGCTTGCCCTCTCAAGGCAGTCTGCCTGCTCAGAGAGGTCCCTGGGAACTGAACCCAGGGCCTCCCATGGTGTGAACCAGCTCCCTATCCACTGGGCTACAGCCGGCCCCCAGTGTTATCATATTCTAATGGAGTAGCAGGGAGATAAGATGTAAGAAATATTAATGGATGTAGCAGTATGACAGTTATGAATTCCAAAAGTAGATATCAGATCATGCTTGTAAACTGGTCTGTTAATCTGGACATGATTAAGTTATGATTAGAGCATTCACTGGGCCAAGTCAATAGAACATTGAGCCCCACCCCTTGGTGGGGGGATCTTGAAGATAAAAGACATGGCAAAAGACAGTGTTGGAGCAGTTTTTGAGTTGGAGTTGTGATGTGGAGTCTTGAGCTGGAGCCCCAGGAATTAGCAAACAGAGGAGCTTGGTCATGAGGAAAGAGAGAAGGTCCTGGGAAGAGAAGCAAGCCACTTGCCTGCTAGTCTACAGCTGGCCTTGTGGCACAAAGCAAGCCTAAGCCTGGAGAGAGGCAAGCCCTGGGAAGAGAGGAACCCAATAAGCCTGAACCCTGACAAACCTCAGCAGCTGTCATGCTCAAACATGTGGCAACAGACTTTGGTGAAGGAAGAAACTTCTGATTTATGCCCTGGTTACTGAAAGCTTCTACCCCAAATAAATACCCTTAATAAAGACCAACAGAGGGGTCAGCTGTAGCCCAGTGGATAGGGCGCTGGTACACCACATGGTAGGCCCTGGGTTCAGTTCCTGGGGACCTCTATGAGTGGGCAGGCAGCCTTGAGAAAGGCAAGCCACCATGGGCAGGGCAGAGCCACTGTGAGCAGGGCAAAAAGCCACCACAGGCAGGGCAAAGCCACCACAGGCAGGGCAAGTCACCCCCGAATAGAGCAGAGATGCCTGCAAACGGGGCAGAGCCACCGACGAAAGAGTCAGAGCCACCCATGAACAAGGCAGAGCTTCCCGGGAATGGGGCAGAGCTGCCCACAAGTGGGGCAAGCTGCCTATGTGGTGAGTTGACTTGGCACATCCCAGCAATGGGGGGAGACATAAAACAGTCATAGAAGAACACAGAAATGAACACACAGCAAGAGCAAGCAGAAACAGGGGGATATGTAACAACAAAAACAAAAATAATAATAATAAAATAAAAACAAAATCTTTAAAAAAAAAAGACCAACAGATTTCTGGTATTTTGCATCAGCACCCCTTTGGCTGAATAATACAATTGAAGAATCATTTCATGTTGAGAAAACATTTCTATATGAGTCTGTGGTGTGGTGTGTGGGTGTGTTTGGGATGTCAGTTGTCTTTAGGCTGTGACTTTGCATGCATGTTTATGTGGTGTGTGCATGGTGTTGAGTTTGTGGGTGTGATTTTATGTATGCATGAAAGAGAGAATTGTGAAAAGACCTTCCTCTCTTAGTTTTACTGACATCACCATGGTGGAGGATGTAAACACCAGTTATCTACTGACCTAGTTCCAAAACCACTATTTTATCCACATGTGCAGTAACTTGTCCAACTAAACACCCTCTTGACTGTTTTTGAAAAGGAAGCCTTCTGGGGCTGGGTTGGGAGTGGAGGCTGTGGCTGCTTGGAGAGGGAATGGATGATAGTGAGTAGTGAGTGAGTCCTGTCCCTGCTGTGCTCAGCTCTAGGAGATGCTGCTTATTCTTGGAGCAGCCTCCAGGTAACCTTGGCTTAGACCTTGCTGGGTGCTGAGATCTGGTCTTTGAGCTCCAAGTACTTGTTCCCCACAGATGAGGAAGCTGAGACCCAGAGCTCAAGTAGGCTTTCAGACTTTACCTGCCTAAGAAGGTGCTCAAAGACTCTGATCCCCAAAGTCCCATACTCTGGGGTCTCAGGGACACACAGAAGCCCCCATTTTTGCCCCACCCCAGCACCCTCATCATTTCAGTTGAGAGTGGCAGGTTCCTCTGAGCCACTCATAGCTCCCACCGGGTTCCTTTCAGCAAATATGTTAAGTGCCTTGAGGCAAGGTGGGGGAGATGAATGAGGAGAGGGTGAGGGGAAGCAGATGGATCCAAGTCCTTAGTCACCAGTCCCTTCTGACAACCCACTATTTAGAGCTCAAGATCACAGGGGACAGCTGCTCTGTTATGTGCCATGAAGAGAGCAGGTTTACCTGCCCAGGTGTGTCTAGGGGCAAGGCTAGGTGCTAGTGGCAGAAGCACAAAGAACATGCACTGACAGGGAAGGAGTGTATAGCTGGAGCAATGCAGACTGGGTGGAGCCCAGCTCTAGGCAGCTGTTTCTCCTATGCTTTGCACCTCATTAGGGACACAGGTGGCAGAGACCAGGTGCTGGGCAAAGCTTTGGCCTGGGTTTGCTAAGTGCCCACAGCATGCCATCTTCCTCTACTGCTTTTCCCCCATTGAGCCTGTATCACAAGGCACAGCTCAGTAAACCACTTCTCCAGGGCCATCCAGGTGGGTCTCAAGGCTCTGCAGATCACACAAATGCAGAGCTCACCTTCATGGCAAGTTCAAGACTCCACTTTCCTTCCCAGGACCCAGGATAGACTGGCAACCCCAAAGGCCATTGGGTCCTGGCTAAGCTGAGGGGATCTGAGCTGAGGGGACTCTGATCTGATCAGTGGGTCCCACCCAGACAGGCAGTGGCTGGGGACTCCAGGGTTGAGGTCACTACACCAGTGGCACTTGATCCTGAAGACAGCAATTTACCACAATTCCATTACCTGAAAAATGAAGTGGCGTCATCTCTAGATAAATTCCATAGGGGCTTCAACAGCAAACAATACTAACTATGTTCTGAATAGAAATGACAGGAAGGTGAAGGGATGTAGAAAGATTCAGAAGCCCTCACATGAGCAGTCAGGACAAGCAGGACACTGCTCCTGAGTACCAGATAAATCCTGAGGACTGTGTCTTATTTTGATTATAGGGTTTTCAGTTTCCAAAAAATGATGTTTAAAGATTTAGAATTACTGAGGGATAATGGCATTTCAATAGAGACAATCCCTTTGTACTTTATTTCACAATTTCCTTGAAAAAGGGGGTCTCAATTGTACATTCTTTAGACAATTCTGGAAACCAACTCAGGGTGAGGGTCCAATGAAAAACTTACCCTTTTCTCCTTTATATTCTGGTATCCCCCAACACCAGCAACCTGCTGTCCAATCCAGTAAGAAGCTTATTCCTGAACACCTTATCATGCAGCTTTCCTAGCAGAGATGAAAGCTGACCTGCACACATGCAGGCACAGAATTCTAGGGGGTGCTCAATGTTGGAAACAAGCCCTGGAATGATAAGATCTCAGGACTTATTTACAGTTATTCATTGGTGAAAGAAACTCCTGAATGTGCTACACAACTGTGTGGTGTGTCTCTATCCTCTGAGTGGTCCCCAAAAAGAGATCCTGATGGTGCACAGCACCTTGGTGGCTCCATCTTCCCTGTGACCTCAGCTGATGCCCACCACATCCCTGCCTAGTCCTCCA
>PVKH010027030.1:0-13257 GCA_004027955.1 Chaetophractus vellerosus
GGAACTAAACCTGGGGCCTCCCATGTGGTATGCCAGTGCCCTATCCACTGGGCTATTGAGCTGGCCCCTGAAAGATTATTTAATGGTACTATTAATTGTAGTCCATTGTTAAAATTAATTGCTTCTTTATCCAAAGGAAAGGTTGTTTTTTGTTTGTTTCTTTTTCCTTCACACAGATGTAATTTATCTTTCTTGACAGTAAATGAGCTTAGTATTATCCTGGCATATTTAGGCTTTGGTAGTTGGACCATTCCCAGAGCTTTACTGAATGAAGCCAGCTAACTACTAAAAGCAATGGAGAGCAGAAGTCAGACAGTGAGCTCACTAGAGATGTCACAGAGCCTCCATTACCATGGCAATTGTTAGAAGAGAACATAGAAAAGGGTAGAAGAGAAAGGAAAGAGAAGAGAGAACAATGCAGGTAGAGTTGAAGAGTAATAGAAAAAAACATACAGTGCCTAAACTAATAATTGAGAAATGTGTATAGAAGTTGTGGGGAAAATAACTTTATCAGAGAGGGTAACTTTCCAACAGCTTCCTGGAGAGATATGATTTCATGGAGCACTACTGTCTGAGCTACGTTTCAGCATACACTAAATGTAAAAGGATTGGGACAGATTTAAAAGTACACAGACTGTTGTAATACCAAGACATTTATATAAAGGAAGTTAAATAGCCACTGAGATTGCCAAGAAACAGATATTTTCTGCAAGTAAATCATTGAGTTTAGTGTTAAAAGGTTTTGAAACAGTACTGACTCTCAGATACTCCCAGGGCTGGTCCAAAGTACAAAAATTGGAGTTCTATGAGTTAACACTGATTATAGAGCAGAAATATAGTTACTATTTATAAAATTTCTCTGGATATATGCTCTAAAGTTCTCCCAGTCTCAGTTTGTAGAGCATAGCCAGTGAATGTGCTACTTCTAAACCCAAGTATTCAGTCAGGTTCAATAATATAGTAAGGCTTATCCTACCAACTTGTGGCTCTGGACCAACGTGCACAAAGCTTGGGACTAGAGTAAAGTGCTGAAGGGAATCACAGGGAGCCTAACTGAAGAAGGAAAATTCAGAAACACATCCTTCTCTCCTCTCATAAGAAATGGTGTGGCTTACTGTACTGGGACAGAATAGCCTCTTCAACAAATGGTTTTAGGAAAACTGGTTGTCTATATCCATAAGAATAAGATAGGATCACTATCTCATACCCTGTACAAATTAACTCAAGATGGATTAAAGACCTAAATATAAGAGCTAAGACCATAAAGATCCTAGAAGATAATTTAGTGAAGCATTTTCACAGTCTTCTAGTAGGGAATGGTTTTATAAACTTTACATCCAAAGCATGAGCAATGAAAGAAAAATAAATAAATAGTGACCTCCTTAAAATTAAAAACCTTTGACTTCAAAGGATTTTGTCAAGAAAGTGAAAAAAGCAGCCTCCTGAATGGGAAAAAAATATTTGGAAATAAATTATCCACTAACGGTCTAATATCTGTAATATATAAAGAAATCCTATATCTCAAAAATAAAAAGACAACCAACCCATTTTAAAAATGGGCAAGACATTTGAATAGACATTTTTCCAAGGAGGAAATACAAATGGCTAAAAAGCACATGAAAAGATGCTCAACATCACTGGCTATTAGGGAAATGTAAATAAAAACTTCAACGAAATATCATCTTACACCTATTAGACTGGTGTCTATTTAAAAAAAATCAGAAAACTGCAATTGCTGGAGAGAATGTGGAGGAAAGGGAAAACTCATCCAGTGCTGGTGGGAATGTAGAAAAAAAGGTGTAGCAATTGTGGAGGACACTGTGGTGGTTCCTCAGGAAGCTAACAATAGAATTGCTATATGATACAGCAATCCCACTATTAGCCATATACCCAGAAGAATTGAAAGCAGGGACATGAACATGTACATTAACTGATGTTCATAGCACATTATTCACTACTGTTAAAGGTTGGAAGCAACCCACGTGCTGATTAACAGATGCTGGATAAGCAAAATGTGGTATATACATGCAATGGAATATTACTCAGCAGTAAGAAGGAATGAAGTGTTGACAAAAAAGACAACATGGGTGAATCTTGAAGACCTCATGTTGAGTGAAGTAAGCCAGTCCCTAGAGGACAAATATTGCATGAACTCACTGATATGATCTAAGCATATTTAGCAGACTCACAGAGATAGGGTCTGGAAAATAGATTACCAGGAGACAGAAAGGGAATAGAGAGTGGTGAATTGATGCTTAAACTGGGAATAAACTAAGGTAAGGTAGAATAAGTTGGTTGGGCAGTGGATGAGGGTGATGGTGGTGCAGGGATGTGAGTGGGCTCAATTGTGCTGGAATGTGAGGGTGACAAGTGTTGAAGCGGGGTGGGTTGGACAATCCTTGGAACTGGAGGGAAGGCTGGAGGAATAGTTGAACTCTGGGGAGGTGTAGGTCTGTGGTTGCAAATACAACTGTGGGGATGTTCTTTTGGTGAATATGGTAGGTGCAGGATGTTGGTGGGGGGGATGTGTGGGAAAGGGTACACTTGGGGCATGCATCTATGGAATATGAATATGTCCATATGGTCATGAGTTGTTATCTCAGTGGGTGGAGACTGACACAATAAACCACAAAATATTAAACTCCCATTCTGGGGAATCCTACTACATTCTTAAATAGAGGGGCAATAATCTCTTGAGTACATAGGCAGCACCTAATTATAGAAAACAGACTGTTATGTCAGGTCCTTGATATTGATGCATGTAACTATGAACCTTGTTCTTGAAATATTTATACTTAGTGGTTACCATAGGTTCCAAGGGAAGGGGGGAGGAAGAATAGGTGGAACATAAGGGATTTTCAGGGCATTGGAAATGTTCCATATGATTTTGCAAGGACAGGTACAGGTCATTATAAATTTTGTCAAAACCTATAAAATTGTGCATTGCAAAGTGTAAACTATAATGTAAACTATTGACCATGATTAGTAGCAGCGCTTTAATATTTGTTCATCAATTGTACTAAATATACCATACTCATGAAAGATATTATTAATAGGGGAAAATGTGAAAGGGGCAGGGTGTTAGGTATATGGGAATCCTCAATATTTTCTTTTCTTTCTTTCTTTCTTTCTTTCTTTCTTTCTTTCTTTCTTTCTTTCTTTCTTTCTTTCTTTCTTTCTTTCTTTCTTTTTTTGTACCGTATCCAGGGATTAAATCCAGGATCCAGCATGTGGGAAACCAGTGCTCAACCACTGAGCCACATTGGCTCCACCAAGTTGGGTTTTTGTTTCTTTTGCTTGTCAAAAGCTTTTGTTTTTGTTTTATTAGGAGCACTGGGAAATAAACATGGGGACTTCCATTGTGGGAAACAGGTGATCAACCACTTGAGCCATATCTGCTCCCTCCCCTATATTTTCGATGTGACTTTTCCATAACCTAAAGCTTCTTTGAAAATAAAGTGGAAAAAAAGAAGACATTGGGGGAACATACAAAAAAATTGTAAACATACATAAAAGAGAACAGATCTTACAGTGATGAAATGCATAAGAAATGCATAACACAGGGAATTTTTTATTACTTTGTTTTGGGGGAGGTTTTGGATTACAGATAAGTTACAACTATGGCAGGGGAGGATCACTGGTGCAGGATGTTGGTGGTGGGGGGATGTGTGGGGAAGGATGCACCCAGGACATGCCCCTATGGAATATGAATGTGGCCATGTGGTCAGGGGGTGTTATCTCCAGTGGGTGGAGACCCAGACAATAACCAACAAAATATTAAATTTCCATACTGGGGAGTCCTGCTATATTCTCTAATAAACTGGCAAGAAACTCTAGAGCACATAGGCATACATAGTGAAAGAGGTCAGACCAACACGCCAGGCCCTTGATATTAATGCTTGTACTTATGAACCTTATTCTTGTAAAATCAAAACTTAACCTAGGAATATATGTTGCCTAAGAGTTACCTCCTGAAAACCTTGTTACTCAAATGTGGTCTCTCTGTAAGTAAAACTCAGCATAAAATATCACTGTCTTCCTGCTGGCATGAGACATATATCCCAGGGACAGGCCTCCCTGGCACTGAGAAATTATTACCAAGTGTCAACTATCAATGCATTTGGAAAAAGACCTTGATCAAAAGGGAGAAATATTAAATACAAAAGAGTTTTTTATGGCTAAGAGATTTCAATGTGAGGCAGGAGGTCATTCCAGAGGTTATGCTTATGCATGTCTCAGGGAGATTTCACTAACTGCCACAGTAAACAACAACTCAAGCTTACACCTGGACACCTGGAAACTAAAGCTCCCCATTGGTTGGCCTTACCTTAGGATATATGTTAATCTATTTCAGCAATGTAACAGAGTTAGACTCATTTATAATTTCCCTACACATGGATCTTCTGTCCCTTCTACTTAAACCTATAATTAGCTCTATAACTGTTAAATATGTATCTCAGAGACTTAAATCTTTTGTCTGTTCTTATGCCAGTTGAGCCCTGAATCTCAGCAGAGTTGCAGACCAAATATACTCTCCAGTTTATCAGACTCGCCCAGGACAACTAACAAAATGATGATGATGGACAACACCTATCCCAAAAAACAGAGAATTTTTCAACTGCAAACAAGGCAATTCCATCCATCTACCCGATGTGATCTAAGCCCCCTCTCAACTGGAAGCAGAGAGGGCATCACCATTGCAAAATCTTTAAGACTGAGGAATGAACAAACATAAAGGGGAATGCAACTTTGGACCAAAGTAAATGTATTATTATTCTAGTAATGGAAGTACTTGTAACACTGATATAAAGACAGTGATTAGCAGAGTTTCTGAGGAAAGGAGGGAAGAATAGATTGAGCATGGGGCATTTTGGGGACATTGGAATTGTCTGCATGATATTGCTATGATGGATACAGGCCATTATACAGTTTGTCAAAACCTGTAAAATTTTCAGTGCAAAATGTAAACCATAATGTAAACTATAGACCATGCTTAGTAGTAATGCTTCAATATCTGTACATCAACTGTAACAAAAGTATCACACTAATGAAATATTTATTAATAGGGGACAATGTGAGAGGGGCAGCAGGTGGGGTATATGGGAATCCTCTATATTTTTAAGTAACTTCTCTGTAATCTAAAACTCCTTTAAAAAATAAGTTAAAAATAGAAATGGCTTGGGTTTGCAGCTGAGTTCCTTTCTTAGTCTCTTTCTTCCTTATAAAAATTTGGGGACAGATGCATCTTTTACATTTGAATTGTCTCTGCTCCTTATATTCCAAACTGATGTTGCATATAACTTATCCTGCAATTGGCAAAATTAAACTTTGAATATAATGTACAGCAAGATCAGCCCTGTGACTACACAAATTAAGATACGTTTATGTCTGCCATATAAGTTCTCTGTCTTTGACCACGAATTGAACTGACAGTTTAAAGATCTAAGCTTGTCATTTTCTTTCTGTCAATGCTCCAGTACATTGAGAAAAGCCACCCCCTTGTCATGGTTCTTGTGGTCATCATTACTGCCATAATAGCCAAGTTGAGTAGCCACTTGGTCAACTTGGACCACTGAAGAACTTGCCTCAGTAGGTACCTATTAGAAGTTACACCCCATTCCCTTTTCTTCCCAGTGTTTGGCAACCACTAATCTAATGTCCAGCCATTTGAGATCTTATTGAACCATATTATCATAGACTATGGGAGGATTAACATAGATTTTTTGCCTATTCCAAATGAATGGGAGCTCTGTCTGATTCTTTTTCATAAAATGATGGAAAAGAATAAATTGCCAGATCAATGCTTACATATCACACACTTAGGGTATGTTAATTTGTTCTATCAAAAATATTTTTGGAACAGAAGCTGTGTATAGGGCTACTACTTCATCAATTTTGTAGTCATCCAAGGTGGGTCAGAATGTTTTTGACAGGGGCCAAAATGGTGAATTAAATGTATATATGATGGGGACTATTCACCCTGCATCTTTCAGGTTTTTAAAGATGGCATTGATTCCTTTCACCACCACCACCCCCCACCCTAGAAGCAAAATTATTTATCTACTATCTCATCCAGTGGAGGGCAGGGCAGTTTCAGAGATTTCCACATGGCCATTCTTCCTATAATAGCTCCTACCCCTACGAATAAAGAACCAATGTGTGTGTTAAACAAATCACCAAGGATACTCATTCCAGTCATAAATTTAGGGATGGGGAAATGATTGTCAGATAGTGCATGGAATCAGTGGGCAAACTGAGCTGGATCTTGGTCAAGACTCAACTTATTACCTGAGCTATTATGTTTCAATGATTTCTCAGACCCTATGCCCAACAGTTCTCTACAGGGCCTCCCAGGAATAGGTTTTCTGGAATGTTTTCTGACCTTACATAATATATCAACTCTAGTGTGCCTACTTTCTGAGTTTTAATCCCTTCTTCCTTCACAGTATTTCTGGCATTTTTACCTCACTTAGAGAGGACAATCGTGTTTTCCATTCTTCTAGGATCTACCCCAGAAATGTGTTCATATCATCTGGCATTCTTGCCAGAGTGCTATATCATGTTTCCAGGAGAATGCTCCCCAATAAACTCTCCCTTTTCCAACCACATATGTATCCCTTTGATCATGCACCTTGAGAACCCAGTTTCATTGTCCTCTCATGATTCCTGCCAGTACATGCTGTCTAATCTTGCAGCCTCTTTGGAATACAGCCTCATTATTCCCTTATGTCCAGCGAGTCTCTTGTTAGTATGGAGTTACAACACTAGTTTTGACTTTGAGAGTCTGCCTATGTTTTTCTGTAGGAAAGTCCTCTGCAGAAACTCCAAAAAAGAAATGAGTTCTAACCTTTAATGGGGGCGGGAATGGTTTACTTCTGCAGACTCAGAAGATTTATAGAAATCTGAATATTCAAGAGTGTCGGGGGCATCAACCCAGATGTTACCTCTTATGTACCAGGGTCCCATTCTTTCCCAACCAGAACCCTGACTTTGTCATAATAAAACTTCCTTGCTTGGGTGTTTAACCTTTTTGGGACCCAGGCTGCTAAACATTTAAGTCCAGGGTTTGGTTCTCAGATTCTTCTATTCTCCCAATGAAGGAGAAGAGAGAATCTTTATATTCTAACAAGAATATAAATTTTGTTGTTTAATTAGCTTTTTAAAAAATCAATTTTATTGATACATATTAATAAAGCACACAATTCAATTCATACAAAATGAACAATCAATGGTATTTGGTATAACCACACAGTTGTGCATTAATCACTTCAATCCTTCAATCACCATTTCAGCATTTACATTATTTCCAAAATAATAAACAAAAAAATGGCAAGCAAACAAGATAATTCTTCACTTCTCAATATCCTTATGTTTCACCTGCTGTACATACCTGCTATTTCTGTCTATCCCTGAACAATTATTTATTTATTTATTATGCAGTTTTTTGAGATATATTCTCATACCTTATGACCTATCTAAAGTGAATAATCAATGGCTTTTATATAATCACAAGGTTGTGCATTCATCATCACAAAAATTTTAGAATTATTTCATTACTCCAAAAAGAAAAACTCTACACCCCATAGCATGCCTTCCCTAGTCCTACATGACCACTAATCAAATTTCATCTTTATAAATTGATATAAATCAACATTATATATAAATGGAATCATACAATATGTCACACAAAATATATAGTTCCTAGTAACATAATCAAACAGTATACATCCTTTGTGTCTGTCTTGCTTCACTCAACATAATGTCCCCCAGATTCATCCATGTTGTCATTCCTTCTTACTACTGCATAATATTCCATTGCATGAATACACCACAGCTTTTTATCCATTCATGGTTGACAGACATCTGGATTGTTTCCATGTGTTGGCAATCATGAATAATGCCACTATGAACATACGTGTGCAGATGTCTATTTGTATCACTGCTTTTAGTTCTTCTGGATATATACCCAGGAGTGGTACTGCAGGGTCATGTGGAAAATCTATATTCAGGTTCTTTAGGAATGGCCACACAGTCCTCCATAGTGGCTGTACCATTCTGTATTCCCACCAACAGTGAATAAGTGTTTCTACCTCTCCACATTCTATCCAATACTTGTAGTTCTCTGTCTTTTTAATAGTGGCCATTCTGATAGATGTGAAGTGATATCTCATTGTGGTTTTGATTTGCATTTCCCTAATCATGAGTATGTTGAATATTTTTCAATGTGTTTTTTTGACATTTGTATTTCTTCTTTGAACAAATGTCTATTCAAATCTTTTGCCTATTTTTTTAATTGGATCCTTTGTCTTTTTATTGTTCAGTTGTAACATCTCTTTTTATATCATGGATATTAAACCCTTATTGGACACATCATTTCCAAATATTTTCTCCCATTGAATCAGCTACCTTTTCACCTTTTTGGCAAAGTCCTGTGAGATGCAGAAGTGTTTAATTTTGAGGAGGGTCTCATTTGTCTGTGTTTTCTTTAGTTGTATGTGCTTTGGGTAAAAGATCCAAGAAACCCCCACATACCACAAAGTATTTAGAATGTTTCCCTACATTTTCTTCTAGTAGTTTTATGTTCTTGGCTTTTATATTTATATCTTTGATCCATTTTCAGTTGATTTCTGTATAGATAGTGAGATAGGAGTCCTCTTTCAATATTTTGACTATACATATCCAGTTATCCCAAGGCCATTTGTTGAAAAGAATGTTTTGTACCATTAATATGGACTTGGTAGCTTTCTTTAAAAAAAGTTGACTGTAGAGGTGAGGGTTTATATCTGAACTCATAATCTATTCCACTGATCAATGTATCTATCTTTATTCCAGTACCATACTTTTTTGTCCACAGTAGCTTTGTAGTATTTTTCAAGAACAAGCATTGAAATTCCTCCTATGCCACTCTTCTTTTTTAGAATGGTTTTGGTTATTCAGGTTCAATTTCCATTCCAAATAAATTAGGTAATTGCCTTTTATGTTTCTGTAAAGTAGGCTGTTGGAATTTTGATTGGAATTGCATTGAATCTGTAAATCAGTTTGGGTATAATTGACATCTTCATGATATTTAGTCCTTCAATCCATGAACATGGAGTGTCTTATTCTTTGTATAGGTCTTCATTGAATTCTTTTAGCATTGTTTTGTAGTTTTCTGCATGTAGGTCCTGTTCTTCTTTGGTTAAATTGATTTCTATGTGTTTGAGTCTTTCTTGCTTTTGTAAATGGAATTATTTTTCCCTGATTTCCTCCTTACATTGTTAAATACTGATATACAAATACATTACTGATTTTTGCATGTTGAGTTTGTATCCTGCCACTTTGCTGAACTCATTTATTAGCACAAGCAG
Organism: Chaetophractus vellerosus; assembly: GCA_004027955.1. Classification (NCBI taxonomy): domain Eukaryota; kingdom Metazoa; phylum Chordata; class Mammalia; order Cingulata; family Chlamyphoridae; genus Chaetophractus; species Chaetophractus vellerosus. The sequence goes on from PVKH010027030.1 coordinate 9,348, forward strand.
CATTGTTGTAGACATTTCAGAATTTTCTAAATATTGGATCATGTCACCCGCAAATAATAGAGTTTTACTTCCTCTTTTCCTATTTAGATGCTGTAGCAGTTTTATATTATTGATGAATTACCAAAAGAAACATTGGATTATGTTTTTAAACTTTCCTTTTCATCAGAGCTTATTAGAGTATATTGGATTCAGAGGTTTTACTTTTACTTGATTAAATCATGACTAAGGCTTTGATTGGGCCACATCTGTAGGATGCTGAGTCCTTGCCCACCATGGCAGAAGAGAAAGTGGAAGTCTTGAGCTGGAGCCCTGGGATGTAGGCACAAAGAGGGTCTTGGTAGTGAGGAAAGAGAAAAGGTCCTGAGAAGAGAAACAAGCCATTCACCTAATGGTCTATAGCTGGCCTTGTGGAGATAACACAGCAGCTGAGCCCAGAGAGAGGCAAGCCCTGGGAAGGCAGGAACTCAGGAAGCCTGAACTCTTGGCAGATGTCAGCAGCCATGTTGCTTCAACATGTGGCAATAGACTTTGGTGAGGAAGTAAATTATGCTTTATTGTCTGGTAACTGCAAGCTTCTACCCCTAGATAAATACCCTTCATAAAAACCAACTGATTTCTGATGTTTTGCATCAGCACCCCTTTGGCTGCCTAATACAGATACCTTTAATTTTTTTTTTCTTGTCTAATTGCTCTAGCTAACTTCTAGTACAATATTGAATAACAGTGTTGACACCGGGCATCCTTGCCTTGTTCCCAATCTTAGAGGGAAAGCTTTCCAATTTCCCCATTGAGTATGATTTTTTCCTTCAATTTATTAATGTGGTTTATTACATTGATTGATTTTCTTATGTTGAAACAGCTTTGCATACCAGAAATAAATCCCACTTGGTTGTGAAATAAAAGTCTTTTTTTTTAATGCTGTTGTATTCGATTTGCAAGTATTTGTTGAGAATTTTTGCATCTATGTGCAATAGAGAGATTGGTCTGTAATTTTCTTTTTTTGCAATGTCTTTATCTTGCTTTGGTATTAGGGTGATGTTGGCCACATAAAATGTGTTGGGTAATTTTCCCTTCTCTTCAATTTTTTTTGGAAGAGTTTAAACAGGATTGGTGTTAATTCTTTTTGAAATATTTAATAGAATTCACCTGTGAAATCTTCTGGTCCTGGACTTATCTGTCTTGGGAGATTTTTCGTGACAGATTCAATCTCTTTCATTGTGATTGGTTTGTTAAGTTCTTGTAATTCTTGTAGCATCAGAGTAGGCTGTTTGTGCATTTCTAGGAATTTGTCCATTTATTCTAAGTTGTCTAGTTTGTTGGCATATAATTTCTCACAATATTCTGTTATGATTCTTTTAATTTCTGTTGGATCAATCATAATATTTTCCCTTTCATTTCTGATTGTATTTATTTGCATCTTCTCTCTTTTTTTCTTTGCTAGTTTATCTAGGGTTTGTTAATTTTATTAATTTTCTCAAAGAATTGGCTTTTGATTTTGTTGATTTTCTCTATTTTTGTTCTCAATTTCATTTATTTCTGCTCTAATCTTTATTATTTCTTTCCTTCTGCTTGTTTTGGGATTGGTTTGCTGTTCTTTTCCTAGTTTCTTTAGTTGTTTGGTTAAATCTTTGCATTTAGCTCTTTCTTCTTTTTCAATATAGGTGTTTAGGGCTACAAATTTTCCTTTTAAGACTGCTTTCACTTTATCTCATAAGCTTTGATAAGTTGTGTTCCCATTTTCATTTGTCTCAATATATTTACTGGTTTCAGTTGCAACTTCTTCTTTGATCCACGATTATTTAAGAGTGTGTTGCTCAGCCCCCACTCATTTGTGAATTTACCTTTACCCTGTCTATTATTTGTTCCCAGTTTTATTACATTTTGATCTGAAAAGGTGCTTTGTATAATTTCAATCTTTTTTTATTTGTTGAGAGCTGCATTGTAACCTAACATGTGGTCTACCCTGGAGAAAGATCCATGGGTACTTGAGAAGAATGTGTAACCTGCTGAGTTTGGATGGAGTGTTCTGTATATGTCGGTTAGGTCTAACTCATTTATCATATTGTTCAAGTTCTCTGTTTTCTTAAGTTCTGTCTAGTTGTTCAATATAATGATGTGAATAGTGATTGGGGAATTTAATCCATTCACATTCAATGATATACCATAAATGTATTATTTACTCCCACCATTTTCTTCCTTGGTTTCCAGATGTCATATCATATTTTATATGATTTTTTTTTACTTTTTTGTTATCCTTTCTGCTATTTTTTCTTCTAATCTTTCCTCCAAGCCTCTCTCTCCTGTCTTTTTCTTTCAGGCTCTAAGTCTTTCTTTAATATTATCTGCAAAGGCAGATTCTTTTTTTACACACTCTCTTAGTTTCTCTTTCTTTGTGACTATTTTATACTCACCTTGGTATTTGAAGGATAATTTCACTGGTTAAAGAATTCTCCATGGGGAGTTTTCCTCTTTCAGTATCCTAATTGTATCATACCACTCTCTTCTCACTTCCAAGGTTTCTGATGAGAGGTCCATGCTAAGTTTTACTGAGTGTCCCTTGTTTGTGATTGCTTCTCCCTTGCTGCTCTCGAAATGTTCTCTTTATCTTTGGCATAAAACACTTTGAGTAATATGTGTCTTGTAGTAGGTCTATTTGGGTTTATTCTGATTGTGATATGGTGTGCTTCTTGGACATGTAAGTTCATTTCTTTTGTGACAGTTGGGAAATTTTCAGCTGTCATTTCCTCAAATATTCTTTCTGCCCCTTTTCTCTTCTCTTCCCCTTCTGAACTCCCATGACAAATATGTTGTTTTGTTTCATGTTGTCATTCAACTCCCTGAGCCCCTGCTAATTTTTTTTCCATTCATTTCTCTCTCTGTTCTTTTCTCTCTTCAATTTCAGCCATTCTGACTTTGGTATCACTTATATTTTCTTCCATCATTTCAAGTCTGCTGTTGAATGCCTCTAATGTGTTTTTTATTTCACCTATTGTGTCTTTTATTCCCATGACCTCTGTTATTTTTCTATTCAGGATTTCTAATTCTTTGTGCTTACTCAATGTCTTCTTGATGTTGTTTATTTCTTTAGCTATTTGTCTTTCAATGTATTAATTTTGTTTAGAAATTCATGTACAACTTGTTAATAAGTTCTTTGAAATCCTGTGTCTCTTCTGGGGCTTTGATATTCCTTTCCTGGGCCATGTCTTCCATTTTCTTGGTATGGCTTATAACTTTTTGCCATGATATCTAGACATCTGATTAAGGTGGTAGTTTTTTCAGATTCTCAATTTCTTTCTATTTCATAGGGATTTAATGGCAGGAGGCTGTGTGTTACTGCTGCTCTTTGATTCTTGGTTTGGCCTGAATCATTAGAATTGTCTTTGTCAGTTGCTTAAAACTGGACTCTGGACCAAGTAATGGGTTGCAGACCCAGTTCCTAGGGGCTTGAGGAGGGAGGTTATAAGCCTCTCATTTATTTTTTTTTTCTTATGTACATTTGCTTGGTCTTCCAGCAGATGCAGTGCTTTGGCAGCCCTCTCAATTCAATGCCTGGATGGTGTGTGTTTGCTGCATAACTGACAGGATCAATGTGATAGAGGTTCCTGCCTGGAGGTTAAAAGTCTTGGAATTCAACTATCTCAGAGATAGTTCTCAAGCCTTCTTTGGCAGCCCCCATGCTTTCCCAGGAAAGAAATAATTCCACTCCCCTCTTAGTAGATAAGGAGATTGGAAGGGTCATATCTCTTCAGCCTCTTGCTGCATCCCAAAGCAAACAATGGCCTGGCCCCACCCAGCCTGGAAGAGCTGGTGGAACACAGCAGACCAAATTTTTTGGTCAAAAGCTGAGCCAGCCTTAGGCTGTGTCTCTGTCCCTTCCCTTTCCTGGGGAGGTGCATCTTCAACAATCAGT
>PVKH010027032.1:0-13091 GCA_004027955.1 Chaetophractus vellerosus
ACTGGACCAAGAACAGTCTCTCTTCCAGAAGTTTGGGATTCAGACTTAGTTCATCAATACCTGCTGATCTCTGTTGGTCACTTGGAACAAGGCTATGTAAACTTAGGGCTGTGGGAGGGTGAGGTCATGCAGTAGAATCAAGGCTTCCAGAACCCCTCTAGAGAACAGAGAAGGAACTAATATCATAGCCAGAGCAGTTAGCCCAGGACGTTTCTGTCTATTTCAAATATAAGGTTTTTTGTGTGTGAAGATTAAGTGAAGTCATGTACACAATGTAAATGCTAGGACACTCTAACATTTAAATTATCCCTTTCCTTTAGTTCCCTCTATTTTTAATAAAGCACCCACAGACTTTGGAGTCAGACAAAATTTGGTTCAAACTCTGACCCTACCACAGAAGAGTTGTTTTGAGATTTAAATAATAAAATATGTTAGAAAATCCACTACATGGCCTAAGTAAAAGTAGTCTGAAATGTGTAGCAGGTATGAATCTTGATTTCCAGGCTAAAGAAGCAAGAAATGTCATATCTCTTTATTTTCTTACATCCGCTTAAATCCAATCCTGAGCTACCATCTCTTCCAGGCTAGGAAGAAATTCAGTCAGTCATTACTGGAACCCACCACCTCACCCCACGCCCATTCTTCCAGACTAGGGGCAAGCTCCTGGAAGCTTTTCAGGGCCAGTGACCTACATGGTTACCTCTGAGATGATCACTGATATCTCCCAGGGCTGTGGTCAAGTGCTGGTGCTGTTCTGCTTGGGACCTAGGAAATCCTGGTGCGATGGGAATCACCACCCCTGGCATCTGGGCTCCCCCTGCACTGCAGCTAGACTCCTCAGAGCTCTAACCCCTAATCTAGGCACTGTCAGGCAGCCTGGGGCTTGCAGACCATTTTGCTCTCTCCCATCTCAGCACAACTCCTTCCCTGTGTGTGGTAGTTAGATATTATTTTATGAATCCCCAAAAGATTATGTTTTTAAACTAATCTATTCCTGTGGGTATGATACCCTTTGATTGCATTAAATTAGGTTGAGGGTCCTTTGATTAGATCACTTGATAAGATCGCTTTAGGGCTTTTGATTGGATTACATCAGTGAGGCAAGTCTCCAGCTGAGTGTCTTTTCCCTCGCTGAGTCTTATATAAATGGAGACACAGAGAGAGACAGACACAGATAAAAGAAGTCACTGTATTTGATCCTGCTATATTGAAAGAAAAGACTGCAGTTTCATCCACATGTGAGCTGCAAGGAGAGAAGCCCCCAAGAGGCTCAAAGAGCTGGGGCCCAGGGAGAAATGAGCCATATGCCTGATAGCTACAGCTGAATTTTGGAAGAACTCAGAACGGCTGAGACTGAGAGAGGAGGCCTGGAAAGAGATAAGCCCTATGCCAGGTTTGCCTACAGCTGTAGAAAGGCGGAGACCTTGGCAGAGATGGCAACCATTTTACTTCACCACGTGGCAGCTGACTTTGGTGAGAAAGCATCTCTTATGGTGCCTTGAGTTGGGCTTTTCACAGCCTTGGAACTGTAAGCTTTTACTCCAGATAAATTCTCTTTATAAAAACCAACCTATTTCTAGTACTTTGCATCAGCAACCCTTTGGCAAACAAATACGCCATGCCTTCAAAGGCTTTCTCTTCACCCTCAGGGATGTCTGGCATGATCTCTTCAATAATTTTATGCTAATAATAATAATTATAATTATAATACCACTGAAGAGCTAAATACTAAAAAGACTAAATGCAACTTCTGCTTTCTGCCATACAAAACTTTGAATAAACATCAAAATTAACATCTCAAATAACTATTCTATCAGAAATATTACCCTCCTTCCTATACCTAGGAAGAAGACACTGAAGAACTAGTTATTTAGACTTTTTGACTAACCAGTGCTCTACGGTGCTGTCATGGCTTTTACAATACAATGGGATTTGTTACACACAACATGACAGGGTACTTGGTGACATAAAATCAGTGGCATTCAGGGAAGTGACAGACTTTCCAGTGCCTGTTTCTAGGAACAATATCCTGAGGTATGGGGATGCTGCCAAGGGTGCTGGAGTTGAGGACCAAGGCCATATGTAGCCCAAAGCTAAATGTCAAACCGGAGTGATAATTAGGATAGATGCAAAGAGGACAAGATGATTTATTATTTGTGGAGAATGTTGGGTGAGGCAAGTGCATGGCAGAAGTCAGGCTTTATGCTGTGGATAGCTGAGTATGGTGGTTCTGAGTGCAGGACTTGCTGTTGGTTGGCCTGGGTTCAAAACCCATCTCTACTGTTTACTAGTTGTGTGACTTCAGATAAGTTATTAAACTTCTCTGTGCCTTCGTTTTCTCATCTATAAAAATGCAGTAAAAAATAATAGTGTCTATTTTACAGAGTTGAGATGCTTAAATGAGAATGTATGAAAAATATTTGGCACCAATCCTGGCATATTTGCTTAATATAATAATAGTAGCTAACGTTTATCATCATGTACTATATGCCACGTGCAAGTCTAAGTATGTTACATGCTACAAAGCCATGAAGTAGGTATTGTTATTGCTCTCTTTGTTTTACATAAGAGGAAAATGAGATTCAGAGAAGTTAAGTAAGTTGCCCAAGGTCACACAGCTAGTAAATGATTGAGGTAGGATTCAAACCCACATTGTTTGACTGCAGAGCTGACACTCTTATCCACTATATTTTTTGGTAGTTATGATTTGGTACTGACTTCTTGGTGTGTAGACAGGCCTGAGAGCTAACATGCCTGTACAGGGCCATATATACAAATGGGCACCAAATTTATCCTCCATCCAAGTATTTCAGGAGAGGCAGCTCTTATTAAGCCTGAAATTCATTGGGAGGCACTATGTACTGGGTGGGTACCGACCACTTTTTTTTTTAATTAATTTTATTTATTTTAATTGTGGGTAAAATATGCATAACATAGTCATCATATTTTAACCATTTAAAGTGGGCAATTTTGTGACATTAAGTATATTGACAACAGTGTGTAACTTTCACCACTATTTCCAGGCTATTTTCATCATCCCAAAATGAACTCATACCCATTAAGCAATGACTTCCCATTCCCCCCTCCCCACCCCTGGTAATCACTATTCTATTTTCTGTCTTTATGAATTTGCCTATTCTAAGTATTTCATATACAAGAAATAATATATTTGCCTTTTTGTATCTGGTTTATTTCACTCAACATGATGTCTCTAAGGTTCATGCATGTTGTAGCAGATATCAGAGCTTCATTTATTTTTATGGCTGAATAATATTCCATTGTAAGGATAGACCACATTTTGTTTATCAATTTATCTGTTGATGGGCACTTGGGTTAATCCCACCTTTTGTCTAGTTTGAATAATGCTGCAATGAACATTAGTGTACAAACACCTGTTCGAGTTCCTACTTTCAGTTCTTTTGGGTTTATACCTATAAGTGGAATTGCTGGGGCAAATGGCAATATGCCAACTTTCTGAGGCATCTTCAGGGCAATGGGGTGCTCACTGATTTTTGAGTGTATTATCTTTGGCTTATATGTTGCTGTACTTGCAGTGATTCTTCTTAGACATGGAGGCTCAGGAGTGGAGTGGTCAAGACATGTAGACATTGGCTTCAGACAGACCTGGGTTTGAGCCTGGTTTTGCAATTGAATGTTGTAAGGATTAAATGAAACAATGTAGGTAAAGCACTTAGTAGTTACTAAAAACAGAGCTATTAATACTATTAATGATTCCAGTCTTACCTTATGCCTGCCAATAAAACTTCATTATTCTAGTATCTTGGTTTTCTATTCCACTACTCTGTACCCGGTTGCCACCTCTCTGGCCAAGCCCTTCATTCTGAGTTTTTGTTGGGATTTTTCCCTTGGATACTTTTGGATGTCCTTGGGTTCTCCCTGGGCCTCATACTCTGTAACTAGTAGCCTGTAGCATTCTCCCCCGATCTCAGGCAACAAAATAAGCTCAAGATGTTGCCTTCCTGGCAATTATGCCAGTTTTGGAAAAGGGCCTGTGTTGTTGAAAGAACCTTTTCCCTTCTAAGTAATGTTTCTTTGTAAGGGAGAGGGAGCTCATCTTTAAGGTCCCTTGGGCTGAGACAGCATCAACAGCAATGTTTGAGGTTTGCAATCAACCAGGAAGGAGTGATAAGAATCAAAACAAGTCAGGAGAAAGGATAAAGAAAAGCAGGTCTACTGAGGATCACTGAAATGTCCAAACCTTCGTTAGAATGTCTCTAAGAGTGCCAACCCATCAGGCATAGTGCCAAGAGTGCCAAGGCATCAGGCATAAAATATAGAGGAAACTGGGGCAGCAGTGAATGTCTCTGAAGTTGGAAGAGTCTGTCAATTCAAACATGGTGGTAAGCTCAGGGAGAAACACTGGGGTTCCATATGGGAGAACTTGTTCTCAGGGTTGAAATGGGTGAGAGAGAAGAAACCAATTCTTACCAAGAATCAACTGCATTCCAGGCACTGGATTTGTGCTTTACATAATTGAATACTTTCATACAGCTCTATCATGATATGATTGTTCCCATTTTAAAGAGGAAAAAAGAGAAGTTTAGAAATATGGTACACCCAAGACTCTATAGCTGATAAGAGTTTGACTTTAGAGCTGATAGAGTCCATACTCTTTCCAGTATAACATCCTGAGTGGTAGAGATAGGATAGTGGAAAGAAAATAGGATTTTGTTCATCTAGGTGAGGGGTTCTTAACCTTTTTTTTCCATGGACCACTTTGCCAGTCAGGTGAAATGAATACTACTGTAATTTATTTATTGCTTACATTCATAAGTGAAGGAAATGCTAGATTTCAGTTAGAGGTCAGAGAAAATAAGTTGATTTTTTCAATTCAGGCTCATGGACCCCCTGAAATCTTTCCATGGACCCCTGGTTAAGAACCCCTGATCTAGGTACATGAATGAGAACCCTATAACCCAACAGATTATGACTCATGTGTATGAATGAAAAGCTCTCTTCCACTTGTCATCCCCCAGTATTCTCATTTATTTGGTAAACATTGTTGATGCTTGCTCTGTGTGAGATGGAAAGAGATGAAAGACACAGTCCTTGCACTCAATGATCTCCCAGTTTATTGGGGTAGCATGTAGTCAGGCAGTAGGCTCTTCATAGTTTGGTGGATATCCAATAGCCTTAGAATGATCCAGGTGGTTGGAGATAAGGAATGATGGAGCACTTTCCATCTCATCAGTCAATCAGAGTTTATATGTTTATTTTAGGAAGAAGCACTCATAGTATAAAGGAGAGGTAAATGAGAGGCAGTCTAGGATTCACCACTGAGATGTCTTGAGAGCTGACACTGGCAATGAAGTTGAACACAATGCAGATACTTCAAATAATGGTGGGACTTTCCATCCTCAGCCATCAGATCCTGGGCAAGAGTTGTAGCATGGGGAGTACATGATGTCCACAGTTCCTCAGCAAGTGTTCCTACCCACATCTTGTGCATGGTTCCCTGGGAAGGTGCCCACAAGGAGACTGTATCTATTTGTTGTTTACACTATGAGAAATGTACTGTGTAACTGGTTTACTAGAGCCTGAACCAGGAAATTTGTGGAAAAGCTTCAACACGGTAAAGCTTAATAGGCGCATGTGGTTAGTGGCTACCATATTGGACAGCTCAGGGCTAGAACATTCTAGATAGGTCCACTTGGCAATGTGCTCTTCACCTTGGGCATAAAGGATGAGCTAAGAAGAGCCTTTAGTAACTCCCTACAGGGCTACAAAAGAACTAAAGAAAGTAATATTGGTTGCATCTGAGGGATATTAGAAGCCTCTGACCACCCCACCCCCCTTTTTTTAAAGAGGTATCAGGGTTTGAACCCAAGACATCATACATGGGAAGCAGGTGCCCAACTGCTGAGCTACATTTGCTCCCCAAATAGAGTTGTTGTTGTTTTTTTTAATTTGTCTGTTGTTTTTAGGAGTTACTGGGGATTGAACCCAGGACCTTGTATATGGGAAACAGGTGCTCAAATACTTGAGCCACATCTGCTCCCCTGACCCTTTTATAAGTGGCCAGCTTTACAAGGAATGCTACATATCTCACAGAATTAGGACAAATCACTCAAGGAAATTGGAGTGGGCAAGAAGGAGAGTTCCTTGAGTGGTAGAAAGAACAAGTTGTCTGGAGGGCAACACAATTCTTTATTGAGCTATTCAATAAGTATTTATTGAGCACTTGGTATGCCTTTGGGAGGGGGAGTGAGAAGTAAACAAGACACACAGGAGCACTTAGGAAACTTAGAGCCTAGTGAGTCCAGCTCGTACAAGTCTCAGCTCTTGTCCAAGAGAGAGGTGAGGGGTGCTATAAGCAATTTGCTTAAACTCTTGTAAGACAAATGTGGTCTGGTCAAAGATTGTTGGGCTGGCTAAACACAAGACTTGGCAGAGTAGAAGGGTCAGGGCTATTGCACTGAGTACATGAGGAAGAGGGTAGGGGAAACCTGATCCAAGTATACATTGATCAATGGGAGAGGTCACAAAGCAAAATGGAGAAGGTGCCAGAGGTGGCCAACATAAGATCTCATGATTAGTAATCAAAATCAGCAGATGAGACAATGTAAGGCAAGATTCAGGTTTGCTAGGGACATCTGCCTAACTTTGTGAGATGGCATCTCTTTGGGCCAGAGTTTGTTTGAATGGCATGGGTTGGTTCACTGAGTGGCATTTTAATGATACAGGGCATTTTATAGGTACACGCTCTATACCTTAACCCACTACCTACTGAGCCAGAACCATGGTACTCCCTGATACAGAACTCCCCAGCCTCTTCTCAGGAGGCTAGCTTTTGAGGAAAGCTACCAGCTTGTCTTAATCCAGAGCCAGAGATAATAGGTGAGTTTTGGAAAGAGGAGGGACTTGGCCATGGCAAAATGAAAGGAAGTCTTAGGAAGGGAGTTGCATCTGCAGGAAGAGAAAAATAACATTTCAGATCCAAGTTAAAATATGTAAACAAAGATATCTCAAGTTCATTCATTCATTCACTCACTCATCAAGTATGTATTAAGTTCAGAGCTGGTTGCTGGTTGATAAAGAAGGTGAAGGAGGGATACAGTTGACTGCATGAAGGAGGTGGACAGTAATGGACAGGGATGGGAATACAACATGCACCAGGGAGGAGAGAATTGAAGGACAATAATAAATATTTTGAGCCCCAATGGACTTGATTCTGCATCCCTGTAATATTTATATGCATTAGGTTGACTGCTTTGGGGCTGTTGGGAGCAGGGGGAGGGATATCACAGCAAGCAGGAGCTGGATAACATCCATTGTTCTCTTACTTAGTGTGGTAGTTTGAGCCTCTTCTGGACCAAAGAATCATGTCCTTAGGGCAAATCTGTTCCTATGCGTGTAAATCTATTGTAGTTGGGGCATTTTGATTAGATTACTTCAGTAAGGCATGGCCTAGGGTGGATCTTAATCTTTTTACTGGAGTCCTTTATAAATGAGATGAATACAGAGAGAGACAGAGAGAAACCCCCAGAAGCTGAGCAAGAAAGTCTTGGAAGCCAGAAGCTGAAATCAACGGAACACAGAAGCAGAGAGAAAGACATGAAACAGGAAGCTGAAGGCAAGGAAGCCCCAAGAAGGAGGGAGAGCCCAGCAGAGGCCACCATGTGCCTTGCCATGTGAGTGGGAGTCCAGGATCCCCAGGCAGCCAGGGAGAAAGCATCCCCTGATGAGGCCTTGATTTGGACATTTTTCTCAGCCTTAAAACTGTAAGCTTTTTAACTAATAAATCCCCATTGTAAAATCCAACTCATTTCTAATATATTGCATTCTGGTAGCCTAGCTAACTGAAACACTTAGTATTAAGATTTAAGGGAATTTTCATGGAATTTAGGCAGGGCAAGGGCTAAGTAAAATGGTTAATTTGATGAGATTTGTCAGTGGTGCCCTTCCACTTATCTGGGATCCTACTCTCCTTCTACATCAAGCACCCTTAAACATTTTGCCATCCACTCAAAGTATGCCACTCTGGCATCTCGCCTCAGGCTACCTTCCCCTGATCCTTGGTCAATATCAGAACTCTCAAACATTGGAAGGAAAACCCAGCTGATTACAATGATTCAAACAAGGTTTAAAAGACTGCAGCCCGTAATTCTTTCAGGTGTCTATATTTTCAAAGAGGAAGCTTTTAGTGATCCCAAATGAATCAATCTATTTTATTTTTTTCCACTTAATTTTGAAATAGAAGTCCTTAGACATAAATCTACAACTCCAGAAGGTAACAGGAGTTGACCAGTACTATTTGGTATTATATCACTCTAAATGTCCTGGATATCCTTTTCCAGGGGAATTTATCCATAGTTAAGTCAATTATGCTTTTTCTAAAAAAAAACATCAGTAAAAGAACAGCGCAATGTATTTACTTACTAAGTGATATTGGCATAATAAAATTTAAATCTGGGTAAAATACCAATCAAATAATATTTTACATCCTTGATATAAGGCATGCACCCTTTCCCATGGGCTGTCAAATGGTGTCAATTGCTACTTAGCACAACTTGACATATCGTTTTACTTTTAGGGAAACACCTTTCATTATCCATTCACCTAAGGGCTTCCAGAAGTTTCATTTACTTATACTATTACGAATTGTCCAGAGAGTGGGTGGCAGGCTTTCCAGCTTCTACTCTATGTAGGAGGTATGGACAGAACCAGCCCATGTATATTATGGACTAGCACTCAGCTCTCATTGACCAGAGAAGACTTCAACTTGACTTTCTTAGTCCCCTGCTATTTCTTCACCTTTTTCAAGGAGTTTAAAATCAGATAGGATTTTATGGAGAACATGCTATGTGACTTTTCTCTCACATTGTGAAGTTTGGTGGCTGTTTTTGATGATAAAACTTCCCATGATAAGTCACTTCTTTCTTCTGAATTTGACTGACATGTTTGGCTTTGCTTAAAAATTATTCTGACTTGTGCTCGCCATGTCCATGAACAGTATGTCAGACCCACGGAGGCTGAACAAAATGCTGAGGTACAAACCCCCGCTGAGTGAGTCCAACCCGGCCTTGGGCGACCCGACCCCGGACTACATGAACCTCCTGGGCATGATCCTCAGCACGTACGGCCTCATGCTTAAGCTAAAGTGGTGTGCTTGGGTCCAGTCTACTGCTCCTTCATCAGCTTTGCCAACTACCGGAGCTCGCAGGACACCAAGCAGATGATGAGTAGCTTCATGCTGTCCAGCTCTGCCCCGGTGTTGTCCTATCTGCAGAACCCTCAGCCCATGACACACCCCTGGTGATGACAGGCCAGAGGGGTCCCATCCTGGACCCCCTTTATCCACCTCCCCCCAGGCCTGGTCTTTGTCTGCTCAGCATCCTGCCCTCAGCTACTGCCCTGGGTTTCCCCAGGTGACATAGGCTCAGGGGCCCAAGCCAATGGAGGGGAGCTGGCCCTTTGTCTGGGCTCCCCTTTTGCCAAGGCATAGGGGAAACCCTCAGAGGCTAACCCCTTGCTTCCTCTACCCTTCCTGCTGCCGAAGGAGATATCCATGTTTCTAGGTCCTTCTGCCTGTTTTCTTGTTGAAACCATTAATAATAAAGTTTTTCAATTTGAAAAAATATGTATTTTGAATAAAATAGCCAGAATATCATTTACATAGCTTAAAAGTTCTCTTCTGCCTTAAAAATCTCTTTCAAGGCTAAGAACTCTTAAAAGTTCCAAAACTCTGAAATGACGTTGAAAAAATAATCACTTGAAAAAATAATCTGTGATTATTAATTTAATAATACTAGTTAATCTTTGCCAAGCATCAGAGTCTGTTCTTAATGTGAGTTATTTAATCTTCCCAATAGGTATCTTTGAGATAGGTCTTATTATTTTCTCCATTTTGCTGAAGAAACTGATGCCCAGATTACATAACTTGCCCAAAGTCATACAGCTAGTAAGTGGGATTTGAACCAGAACAATCTGACCCCAGATTGTGCATTGAGTCACCAATGCTATCTCCAAGGTAGTATCAGCCAGAGTAGGATGTTGCAAGTGAGAAAAAAAGTAAATGACAGAGAGTACCTTGAGCACATACCTAGTAGGTCTTTAGTAAATGCCCATTTCTCCCTTTAATACAAGTGAGCCTCTCAGAACACACTTATTTAGGCTTACAGACAATTCTAACATGTATGGCTATTTTATTTTTGGCTCTCTTGGGGCCCATAATGAATCAATCTATTTTAATTTTTTTTAATTAAAAAAGTTTAAAAATAGAAAAAAAAAAGAAGGGGGCTGATAAAAGTAGACATTGAAAGCAGCACAAAATGACATCTTAACCTCTAGACAGTGAGGAAAGGAACAGAAAACCTAAAAAGTTCATTCATGCAACAAATAGTTTTGAGCACCTAATAGGAGTTGACTTCCATTCTAGGTGCCTGGGATATATAAGTAAACAAATCAGACAAATCTCTGCCCTCATGAAGCTTACACTCTACCAGGTTTCCAGCTGCTGCAGAAAATCCATGGGTTCATCTAGAATTATGGGCCTAAGCCTTGCAGACTTTTAGTCACTTTGGGCATCTCTCCATTGCAGCTCAGTCACCGCAGTGATGATGGTGATGATGGTGACTAGCTATTGTGTGCACACCACGTGGCAGGCACTATCCACCTGCTTTCTGCCCATTACCATCTTTAACCCTCAGCTGTTGTTACTTTTTTCCTGGAATCAGTCACTGGCCAAGTAGCTGTGATTGGTTCGGCCTGTTGTCTGTGACGCCCTCCTCCCCCCTTTACCCCCCTCCTCCCACTTTGTACTGAAACTGGTGTATGGGCCCCAACAGAGCCACGTGAATTAAGCAGGATAACCCTGAATAGGGTGAGGCCTGTCTCTTCAGAGGAGGGGATGCTTAGCAGAAAAGCATATGCCAACCAAGTTGTGTAGCAGGCCATCTAGAAAGGCCACGGCTCGAGCACTCAAAACCCAAAGTACAGGAATAGTGCAGCTGGACAGAGCAGAAATTGGACTATTTTTAACCCCATTTTATGAATGAGAAAACCGAGGCAGAGAGGGGATGGGACTCACTCAGGTTCACACACCTGATGAATGGTGGAGTTGGGATTTGGGTTTGACTCTAGGGTCCAAGCACTATTCTGGTAAAGTCATAGAGACAATTTTAGTTACCATATTTCATGGATTCTGAGAAGCCTGTCTTGCACAATTTAACATCTCTGAAATTAGAATGTGCCATGTAATAGCTGTGATAAGAATACATAGTATCAGTTTAATTGGCAACCTTCTTTTCTTTGCTAGTAGTATAGCAAATAATGGTGCATCTTGCAAAAAAGGTCACTTAAGAGTTGATGAAACACTTATGCCTCTGCTCTATGCCAGATGGCATTGCTAGGCTCACTGTGCAGTGGGGTAAGAGATATACACACAGATAAAAATTACCCACAAAGCAAAGTAGTGTGTACAATGGAAGAGCCATGCCCAGGAGGCTATGAGGATATATAAGAGGGGCACTAGCCAGAAGGAGGGGGCCAGGGAAGCCTTCCGGAGGGATGGAATACAAGGTGATTAGGAGAAGGAGGCGAGAGAGAGCATTTTAGGCAAAGGTGACGGCTTGAGCAATGACGGCATGAAATGAGAAATGGCATCACGCAGCTTGTATGGGAGAGGTAAAAGTAGCTCCATGTTGAAGGAGCACGAAATATGAGGTCAGAAGTAGTTCCAGATGAGGCTTGGGATCTTGGGCTGTGGTAAGGGGTTAAATCATGCTGGACCATGAATGCCATCCTGTAGACTGCAAGCATCGGGGATCCATTTAAGGAACTGAGTGAGCAGGCCATGGCCAGATGCCATTTTGGAAAATTCACTCTGAGAGGTGGGTGCAATATGGGCTAAATTGGAAGCTGGCTTAGGGACTATTGCAGTAACACAGGAGGGTGATGCCAAGGGTTTGAACTAGGTTAGTCTCAGTCTGGATCGAGAAGAGGAGGTAGGTTTGAAAACAATCTTTAGAGATAAAACTGGAAGGATTGTGTGATTGGATTTGGAGGGAGGGAGGGAGGAAGAGGAGGAGGAGTACAGAAAGAAAGAGAAGTCAGGGATGACTTCTCAGTTCTGGGCTTGGACAACTGGCCGGGTGGTGATGCCACCAATTAGGGTAGAGAAGAGGGGAAAGAACAGGTTTAGGGAGAAAGGTGATGTGCACGACCTTGTACATGCTGAATATGAGGGTTCTATTAGATTAGGAGGTGGCATCTGTGACCAGAGTGTTCAGGTTTGAAGACAGAGTTAGAGGTCAATGACACTGGGAGCTAGTTAAAACTGTGAGCTCCATGCAGGCAGGAATGCTGTTTTTTTCTGTTTAACTTCTATTCTCAGTGCTTAGCATGTGGTTGGCAATAATCAGTGCTCAATAAACATCTGCGGTTAGGCCAGCGTAATAATTTTAATAATTTGTGCGTGTTTGTGTGTGACAGGGCACATGTGAATGTGTACCTATCCTGATGAGTGCCTGGGTGTCTGTAGTGCTTTTTACACGCTAGGCACTGTTCCAGGATCTTTACAAGTATTGACTCCAATTTCTTCTTTCAACCATATATGGAGTATGTGCTATTGCTACGCACAATTTAAAGATTAGGAAATTGAGTCACAGGCAGGTTAGGTAACTCAGCTAAGTTTCCAGAGCTAGGAAGTGGTAGAGCTAGTATCTAAAATTAGGTGGTCTGGCCTCAGAGTTTGTTCTCTCTGCTACACACACACACACACACATTTTAAAATAAGGTTTACCTCCTTTTAGCTTTTGATAAAGAAAAAAGGTTTGGCACACAGAAGGTTAACTTCCAACTGTTTGGAGGTTTTGTTTCATTTTTTCACTTGGCATGTGCAGATTCCTAGGATCGGCATCCGCCTGAGCCTTATCACCTTTGTGAAACTTCCTTGGGCTGCCATCAAAGCTAAGCTTGCCTTCCTCTGAGCTTCTTTAGTATCCTTTTTTTTTTCCCTAAAGATTTATTTCTTTTTTACCTACCTGCTCCCCCTTTGATTTTGTGCTTGCTCTCTGCGCTCTGTGTTCTTCTGTGTCTGCTTGTCTTCTCTTTAGGTGGCATCGGGAGCC
>PVKH010027033.1:0-13094 GCA_004027955.1 Chaetophractus vellerosus
CTGTCTGGAGGCAATGTCCATTGTACATTTGGGCCATATCAAGACCTCGCTGTCTGCTACAGGAGTCTGAAACTGTAATGTACTCTCCATCCACTTCAAGAGCATAACCAGAGATGTGGTAGATACCTTAATTTTTCAGAGGTGAGTGACCAACTTAGCCAATAACTCAAATGTAGAGGCAACATGCAGGATATTTTGGCTAGGTGTGAATGCACAAGAGAGTTTAAAAAGGATAGACTTCAGGGGGCCGGCTGTAGCCCAATTGGTAGGGTGCCAGTTTACCACATAGGAGGCCCTGGGTTCAGTTCCCAGGGCCTCCTTGAGTGGGCAGACCACCTTGAGAAGGCAAGCCACCACAGGCAGGGCAAGCCCCCACAGGCAGGGCAAGCCACCATGGGCAGAGCAAGCCCCCATGAGCAGGCAGACCACTGTGCAGTGAGCTGACTTAGGGGGTCACTGCAGTTGGGGGAGAGAAGCAGACACAGAAGAATGCAAAAATGAACACAGCAAGAACAAGAAGAAAGGGGGGATATATAATAAATAAAAATAAATCTTTAAAAAAAAGGATAGACTTCATATTGTCAATCTTTATATCCTTTCTAAACACTTCCAATACAGCCCATAACATTAAATGACATTAATATTGCCACAATCATGTAAGTTAACAGGTATTTTACTTTAGCAATACAGGAGAAACAATTTCTCCATTATTTTATGAAAACTGAGGGTTCCCGATGCAAACAATATTATCTTTCCTTACCATCACTGTAATATAAAGGTTGAGGTAGCCTCTGACAGGTTTCCCTGCTATGAAGTTAATTTTTGTTATTAATATTAATTTATGTTTCTAATTAATAATGGCTTCCAGGAATTAGGGATTTAAATGCTTCAGTTTAGAAGATGCTTTCACAAATGCCTTATAATTAGCCATAACCACATAGAATGGAAATTTACTTTGAAATAAGCTTAGTAAAACAATTAGAACCAACAAAGTTTACTTGATTGAGGAGAGGGCACATCTACATTTCCTTCTTTTAACTTAATTTCATTAAACATGAACTTATAATTTTCATCTTAAAGATTTAATAAATATAATGTTAATTTATTTAATTAGTATTCTAAAAAAGTAGGGAGGTTACACCTAAGCTAAATAAAATTGAAACCATTATACTTTACCCAAGGAATGTTCTTTTTCCTTTCTTTACAGGAGGCTTAAAACCTCTTTAATAAAATTCTAAAACTGTGAATAATCTTAAAAGCATACTGACTGCTAGGTTCTGCAATATATTACAATTATTTAATTTCTTTTAAATTTAATTTTGAAAAGATATTTCCATAGCTTTCAAGAACTCTTCCTTTACTCACTGAAATTTGGTAATAGGATTATTAGCCAATTTTAAGGCTGTTAAAAAATTTATACTGGGGGACTACAGTATAAACTGACTCTTAATTCCCCAGCCTAGAAAAGTTTTAATCTGCCACACCAAGTGCTTCCCTCAGAGTTCTTGTAGAAAGAAGACCCTAGGGGCTGGGTAGCTTAGAGGGCTCAGGAAAATCTTCCCATTTCACAATCCCATCTATGTCTAGATTTCTATATGACCTTTCCATTCTGCTTAGCCTAATATGAGGTCCAGGAATATTTATTTATATACTTAAGAACATATTTAATTTTTAACAATCTGAATAGAGCTCTTTTAAGAATTTTCCTTTGCTAATTTGATATTAACATCCCGATATATGATACACACAGCAAATAGGCAGACACAAATAGAGTTAGACACAAACACACAACTCACTTGTGGCATCTCTCCTAAATAAAAGACAACAGCTGCATCATACAAGGCTGCTTCATGCCCTTGATCTCCCCAGCTCTGTACAGGTGACTGGTCCCAGAATCTTCCATAAATGTTGGGTGAATTTATGAATGACAGAGAATGACATGGCAGATGAGCACTGGGCAAGAGCTGGGCTTCTAGTCTGGCTCTGCCTCACTTCCATGGGCAGCTGTGAGCAGATTCTTCACACCTGGGCCTAAATAGAGCTCACTGGTAAAACCCTTGATGTAAATCAATTTATGGGATAATGAAAATTAAGAAGATTAAGCTAGGCTATTGTTCTGTACTTTCTTTATAAATGGGTGGCCACAAGGCCTTGATTGCCCAAGCAAATGAAGCACCAGAACAAGGACATCAAAGTCTTGGCTTTTCCAAGGAAGAAGGGACTATATTAGAGACCTGAGCTGAGTGAGAGAGTAGAACCAAGGAAACAGATCAGGGGCAGGCATGGGAATGATGGGTGAGGTTCCTACTGCCCCTCACTCACTCAGTCATAGCAACTCAATGTAATATAATGAATCCCTTTCCATGCTGGACAGTTGGTCTCAAGGGGATCCCCACTTGGCTAGAGGACAGGGGATTGGGGTGTTATCTACAGCACCTCAAAAGCCATGGGCAAGGGACTGAGAATGGGGGAAGCCACAACCTCCTAAAGTTCTAAAGGTCCTTTTTGTCTAGTTTGGCCCTGTCCATTTCCCAGTGAGGCACCAGTGTTCATGCCAAGTTTCTGCTAGAAATTGTCTCTAATTCATGGCATCATGGTAATCTGCATATGTAGACTGATGGGTTGTAGCACATCAAGTACCTCCATAAGAGCCCAGTAAGCAGCCAAGATTTTCCCTTAATGGAGTCTACAGTTAGCAGACAACGTGAGCCTCTTAGTCTAAGGACCCAAAGAGGCATATTCATAAAGCCAAGGACTCTAAAACCAATTCTCTGTGGGACATGGGGCATACTTGGAAAATACACTTTTGTGCTGATTCTAAAGTGTGTTGTTGAGGTTCTCCCCAGTGGAAGATAGGAAATACACCTGTGACTTTTGTATATGAAAGTGAGAGTGTGCATAGGAACAAGGACCCATTATGATAATCAGAACAGGAATACTTGACCTGATAGTGCTCAGTCCACATTTATGCCCCTGAGGGACAGTGGAGGCCTCTTGTCCTTCCTCCGCAGGCCTAGGAATCTCCAGAGAAACCTCCATTCCAAGAGCCCTGAAAGCAGCTCCATCCACAACTCTCACACCACTCCTATGAGCTTGTGCATCAAACAAAATGTCATCACAAGCTAAGACAGCTCCACTAGAGGTATCCAATGCCTGCAGAGGGGAAGCCCCATACCTCTCCCAGCTCTTCCAGAAGTCCACAATGAAGGCAAGTGATGATGGCCATCAGTCTATCTCCACTGCCCCCAGAGGAAAATTCAGAAAGAAAAGGCTTCCAATGAAACCTCAGGGATGAAAGGAATTCAAGGAGTTGTTCACCAAAATCTGACAGTTCTATACCCCATAAGCTGAAGATTCCTCTATTGCTACACAGGGGAAGGGACTGTCTGATGCTGCCACCACCTCTCAGTTAAGTTATCAAGTCACTGCTGAGGATATAGACTGGGAAAAGGAAGCAGGGCTCTGGAGCCAAAACAGGACATTGGGGATGGAGGAAGACTCAGGCCATCTCAGAATACAGTGTCATGAAGCCTTCTGGTTCCTCCACTCTCCTTATACTTAACCCTCTACCTTTACAATAAACACCTGAAATCACAACAACCCATCAAATTCCAGCCCACTTCAACAGGGTTCATTGTAATCTCTGCCTTTCATATTTGTAACTTTATTTCCAGAATAAACAGGAAGTGGATGGGTCAACTGTTTCACAAAGCTGTGGTGACATTAGTGAATGAGACTGATCATCTTTTGGTCACATTTTACATAGTGTGTCCTTTTTGTGTTCCCTTCTGTTTAGAAATGTTCCCATTGTCTTTTTTTTAAATTTTATTGAAGTATATCATTCATATATAAACATACATAAACAATAAGTGTATAATAAAAGTTGCAAACCTACAAAACAGACATGCATAACATCCTACAGGAGTCCTATACACCACCAACACCTTGCATTGTCATAAAACATTTGTTACAAATTATAAAAGAATATCATCAAAATATTTCTACTAACTATACTCCATATCTAGCATTTGGTGAATTTTCCCCCCAACCCACCCTATCTTTTTTCAAAATTCATATTGCAGAAGTCATGAACTTACAAAACAGTCATGCACATGTGCAGAATTTCCATACAACACCCCTTCACCAACACACCTTACTTGCTAGAACATTTGTTACAGATTATGAGATAATATCATCTGTTTTCTTTTTTTTTTTTTTTCTGTACATCACCCCACCACCAACACCTTGCATTGTTGTGGAACTTTTGTTACAGATGATGAAAGAACATTGTCAAAAACATTACTAATAACTATAGTCCATATCTTACATTTGGTGTATTTTCCCTAAACCCACCCTATTATTTTTTTTTCAATTTTTAATCCCTTTTTTTTAAGGATACATTGGTTACATACGTGTTACGCAGAAATTTTAGGAGTACCCTTATGCCACACCTCCCACACCTCCCACATATATATCCTTCATCAGTGTGGCATAATGCCTGTAATAGATATACACATTTTGGGGCTTTGCCATCAAGCATGGACCACAGTTCAGACTGTAGACCACCTTCTCTACCACACAATTCTGCATGATACATGATGATATAAAATGGCCAATATCCTCCATTGCAACATCACCCAGGACAATTCCCAAGTCCCAAAAAAAAAAAGCCCCCATATTACAATTGCCCTTCCCTCTCCCTGCCCCCAAAGTGTCCAGTAGCTCCTGGCTCCACATAATTTTGTAATTTCTTCCATTGCATGAATCACAAGTCTATAACAGGACACCAAGTCCACTCTAGTCCATAGCTCTTCCACCAATCCTGAGGAGTCTGGGATGGTGAAGTCCCCTCCACCACCAAGTGAGAGGTGACACATCCTGTGGCTACAATGGAAGAGATTGTCCTGCCTGCAGGTGCAGGCTCTCTCCATTCCCCAGGATAGCCATCGTCCATCATCATCTCCCCATTAGGTGTCCTGGGTGAGTCCATTGAGTTGTAGAGTAGGAGTTGTAGGTCCACAGAGCCTCTGGACCCCATTGGCACATGGATAGCCCATAGGCTCTGGTCTCTGGAAGTACACCTAAAACTCTAGCATCAAACATAGGTTTGAGTAGAAAAGACTGATGGACCATGAGCAGTGAAGATGTATTTCAGTCAGTCTCTGTCACTCTCAGGAGCAAGGGTTCCAAATTAGGGCCCATTGGTAAGGCACCAAACTCTGGGCCTATCTGCCCTGATATAGGACCTGGATATCTCCAAAGCCCTAAGAAGGCCCTCTGTTTGGGGTGTTATCCATATTGGAAGCCCATTGTCTTCTTTCTCTCATAAGATTCAATCTGGGATATCACATAACATTTACTTATGTTTCCTAAGACTCTTGAAACTTGTACAGTTCCTCAGGTTTTCCTTTTCTTCCATGCTTTGAAAATTTTGCAGCACACTGATCAAGTATTTTTTGGTGAGTGCTTCAATTTGTGTTTGCCTAATGTTTTCTCATGAGCAGATCGAAATTTTATTTCATGACCACAAAGAATACCACAGAAGTGTACAGCACCCTTCTCAGTACATCATAACAGATGTATGTGATATAGATAGCTTTCATTTTACTAGTGATAATCCTTGATAACAGGGATGATGTGGTGTCTGCCATGCTTTGTTATTATAAAATTGCATCTTTACCTTTATAATTAATGAATGTATTAGGGGAGATATATTGAGACTAGATGAAAATGCTGATTCACATCAAACTTTCATCCACAAATTTTAGCATTCTTAGATGATTCTTGCCTGCAAAAATTATTCCTGTGGTCTTTGCTTAAATTTGATTTTCTCTTTTATCATTCTTTCTACATTTATTAAGGTGAAATATTTCCCCTCTTCCATGCTAATTTATTTATTCAATTATTCATTTATTTCACTGTGGATACATGGGTATTTAATTTATTCTGTATCTCTAATTCAGTACTATCATTACTGACTTTCTTGCTCAAATTCTTTCAGGCTTGGATATTGGGGAACTCTTTAAGATGGCTCCTGTGAACTTTCAAAATGCACCCAATCCTATTTTTGAGCACTTCCTTGCTCTCTGTGCCACAAGATGTCCCATGGCCATCTTGTATTTTCTCTAAGACCCAGGAACAACAAATTCTTGAAGGAGTCCTGGCTACTTTTATTAGAGAATGGAGTTTAGAAACCAAGGTCTAGGCACTATTATACTGTCATTATTCTAGATGCACATGGCAGACAGAATTAGGATTATATATATATATATATTTACATAGATATATATAAATTAACCTACATATACTCACACATATATAGTTATTTATCTTTCTGTACATATATTTAAAAATGAATTCTGATCCTCCCTGCTTCCTTATTTGTAATTTCATTTTCTGAACAGTGAACAACCTGGTTCTCCCTATCTACAATGCATTCTTCAGTCTTTATATCCCAGAATGTAGTTTCAAAATTCTAATTCATCCATAACCCTGTGAGATATATCTACTTTCTAAACACTTCCAATACAGACTGGAGCCTTTTTCATTTTGTTTTGTTTTGTTTTTTAATCTGGTTGCATCATAGTCTTTTGGGTGCATGGCATTGCTGCTTATGGGGGCCTTGTGCCCCTCCACACAGGTCTGAGATACCTTTTTTCTTTTTTTTTACCAGGAGGTCCTGAGGATTGAATTCAGGTCTTCCATATGGTAAAGGGGAGATCAACTGCTTGGGCCACAACTGCTTCCCTGGAGTTCTTTTTCTCTTTATACTTTACAATACATTTCTTACCCTAATTAACCAGAATTGGTGCTGAATTCATGGGTTAAGGTCACCATCCTCCTTTAGAGGATTAGAACTCCTAGGAAAAAATGTAGGGATGCACCTTTAGACCTTGTATTAGACAATGGTTTCTTAGACTTTACACCCAAAGAACAAGAAAGAAAAGAAAAAAAAATAGAAATGTGGGACCTCATAAAAATTTAAAATCCTTATGATTCAAAGAAATTCATCATGAAAGTAAAAACACAACCTACAGACTGGGAGAAAATATTTGGAAACCATGTCTGATAAAGGTTTAATATCCAGAATTTATAATGAAATCCTACAACTCAACAACAACAAAAAACAAACAACCCATTTAAAAATTGCCAAAAGACTTGAATAGATACTTCTCTAAAGAAGGTGTACAAATGGCTAAAAAGCACATGCAAAATATGCTGAACAATATTAGCCATTAGGGAAATGCAAATCAAGGCCACAAGGAAATACCATTTAACACCCATAAGAATGACTACTACAGGAAAAATGAAAGAAAACAAGTTTTGAAGAGGATGTGGAGAAATAGAAACACTCATTCATTATTGGTAGGAAACAGTTCTGCAGGTCCTCAGAAAGTTAAGTATAGAATTATTGTATGTCATGGCAATCCCACTCCTAGGTACATACCCAAAAACATCAAAAGCAAGGACTCAAACAGATATTTGCACACCGAGGTTCACAGTGGGACTATTTGAAATTTCCAAGATGGAAGCAACCTGTGTGTCCATCAAGAGGTAAATGGATAAACAAAATGTGGCATATATATACAATGGAATATTATTCAGCTTTAAAATGGAACAGAGTTCTGATGCAGTGACAACATGGATGAAACTTGAAGACATAACGTTGAGTACAATAAACCAGACAAAAAAGGACAAATATTATACATTCTAATTAACATAAAATAATTATAGTTTACATTTTAAATCCCCATAACTGTGCACTGTTTCCCTAATGTCTGTGTTTACTTGTCACACAGCTCCTGGTAGCTGAGGCAAGAGTCAAACCCACTATTTTCTAAGACTTGCTCCTTTCCTACAACCAGCCCTCTCTGCATATTTTGGAATGGCAGAATGCAACTGAGTATTTTTTTAAAACTGGTCCATGCATGTGGTGGTTCACAAAAATTTTTACCAGTTCTTTGAGTTACCACTCATTGAGAGGTGGAGTCTATGCCCCCTCCAATAATAACCAGGGCTGATACAAATGACTGCTTATCACTCACAGACTGCTTTGGAAGCAAGGCTGTGTAACATCTATGGTTATGCTTGAAAAGGCATGAGCCACTACTTGTTAACATGTGTCACTCAACAGGGGAGCCCTCAGTTACCAGGTAGGATTCTGAATGCCCTGAGACTACCCTGCTCTCAGGAGGCCCTGACCAATGGGGAGGAGGCACATAGGTCCTCCAGGCAAAGCCAGCTGCAACCCACAGACATGTGGATGGCAATGACCCGGATGATTCCAAACCCTAGTTGTTGATCCACTCTCAGCCAGGGAGCTTCTTCTTTTGAGGACCCAGACATCATAAAGCAGGAGTGGCCTCCCAACTATGTCCTGCTGAATTTTTAATCCTGAATCCAGGAAACATAAACAAAGTAAAATGGTTGTTTTATGCCACTATTTTGTTAAGTTTTTTTGTTTCTTGTCTAGTAATAATGACAAGAATAATTTACTACAGTGAAGTGAATGGGTACAAAGAAAATTTATTGAAATCTGAGTTTCTTTCCTGCCTTGTTCTGCAGCTTCCAGGTCTATCTCTGATAGTAACAGATGTTACATTTCTGTGTATCAATGGGAAGTCTGAACTCAATTCAAACCTGCTTTTTGAAATGTGCTTCCTGATAGGATGGTTACATTTTTCCTACATATTTCCGAATCATTTTCATTTTCTTTTCTAATTGCATATTCATGTGTGAAATTGATTTCTAGTTTTGTATTTTTCAATCTGTTTTTTTTTTTCTGTCAAACTGCAGACCTTTCATGTCCTTGTGTAATGGTTTGGCAGTTTTATGTAATTATGAATTCCAAAAATATATATATTGAATCATGTTTGTACGCTGTTAATCTGAGCATGATTAGGTTATGATTAGGGCATTAACTGCCATGTCAGTGGGATGTTGAGCCCCAGCCCTCAGTGGGTGTGCTCTCAAGTATAAAAGGCTAGACAAAAGGCAGCAGATTGGAGAAGCAGATTTGAAAAGCAGTTCTGATGGTGGAGAGACGTGCTCCAGGAGAAGATAAGTGAGCCGTTCACCTGTGAGTCTACAGCTGGCCTTGTGGAGAGATGCAAAAGTGTAGAGAGCCTCGTGGTCTACAGCTGAACTTGTGGAGGAAACAGATGCTAAGACCAGAGAGAAACACAGCCCCGGGAACAGAGGAACTCAGAAGCCTGAACCCTGGAGACATCAACAGCTGTCTTGCTCCAACATGTGGACTTTGGTATGAGAAGAAATTTATGCCTTGTGGTCTTGTAACTGTAAGCTTCTACCCCAAATAAATACCTTTTATAAAGACTGACCCATTTTTGGTATATTTCAAAAGGCACCCCTGTGGCTGACTAAAACAGAATTGGTACCGAGGAGTGGCGATGTCCTTTTTGCAATTACCAAAATGTTGGAACTGTTTCATAAATGGGTAAGGGGTATTTTTGGAGGAATTGTGAAATGCTTGATGGAAAAGGCCTAGATTGCTTTGCAGAGACTGTTGATAGCAATATGGAGCTTAAAGTTCTTTTTGATAAGGTCTCAGAAGGAAACAATTGTGAGATGGGCACTAAAGAAACTTTCTATGATGCCTTAGAAGTTAATGATGAAACTATTATTGGAAACTGGAGGAAAGGTGATCCATGTTTTAACGTTGCAGAGAACTTAGCAAGATTAACTCCTGGTGTTATAGGGAAGATAGAATTTGAAAATGGTGAACCTGAGCATTTAGCTGAAGTACTTTCCAAAGTAAACCTGGAGAATGTGGCTTGGCTTCTCCTTGTAGCTTATAGCAAAATGCTAGATGAAAGAAATACACTAAGGACTGAACTTTGGGGCACAAAGAAAACAGAAACTGATTCCAGAAATTCCAACTTTCTGGAAATCAAGTTCCCAAATCAAAGTGCCCCTTTTGAAGATTTAGCTAAACCTGGAAATTGTTAATCAGAATTGAAGATGCAGTTATCTAGGAAAGACTTGTGGAAAGTCTTACTGTCTGATGGCTTGGACCCCTGCTTCCTGCATGCTAAAGCAACAAAGTTTTTGAAAGAACTGTATGAGCAAAACCACTGTTTGCTTGGACTAAAAAGGACATGGAAAGGAGACATTGAAGGAGAAACAGCCTTAAGGAGAAAACTACAGAAGCTGAGATCTGAAATCAAGACATCACCTTGGGCCAAGGGAGGAACCCCACCCATGTGTCCAGAGAGGGTGAGTTTGCCTGGGAGGTTGAAAAGGGTCGATGTTCCCATCCAATGTTCTGGTAGAGTTTTGCCACCCCAGAGTACAGGGAGGGTGGAGCACATTCCTCAAAGATTAGGGCAGTTAAGGTCAACACCCCATAGGTCTGAGAGGGGTGCTCCTGTCCCCCATGGATTAGGGAAGGCCAGGTGGTCAACTCATTGCTCTGAAAAGTTTGAGCCTGTGTGCCAAAGGTTAGAGAAGGCCAGGTGGTCAACTCATTGCTCTGAGATAGTTGAGCCTGTATGCCAAAGTTTAGGGGGAATGTTGTCTTCACTTCACTGTACTAGGAGTGATAAGACTCTAACCCAAAGATTAGGTAAGATGTGGATATCACCCCAACACTCTTGGAGGATGAGGTCTGAAGCTTGGTCAACACCCAGATGCCTGATGAGGGTGGAACCAAGAAAATGGCTGTTGAGCAAGCCTGTGGAAAGGGTGGGTTCCCATGTGGCCCCAAGGAGAAGAAACCATCATCTTAAGAATGACTCTCAGACTTTGAAATGGAATGGAGGATGCCCTGCAGTTTTGCTGAACTGTAGAGGATCCATGACTCATGTTTAACATCTTAATTTCTCCTTATAATAATTTAAATGTGTATTATTTGTCTTTCCTTTTGTGTATTGGAAACAGTTAAATTGTTTTGTAAGTTTCAGAGTTCTACAGCTAGAAGGGATTTTGCCTGAAAGCAAACTGTATTTCTTTAAAATGATTATGATATGATTTTGTACTTGAAATTGTTACTGAATTAAGGTTTTTTTGAATATTGTAATGTATTTTTGGAATTCAGAGGGTGGAGAGTAATGGTTTGGCAGTTTTATGTAATTATGAATTTTAAAAATATATATATTGAATTGTGTTTGTAAACTGATCTGTTAATCTGGGCATGAATAGGTTATGATTAGGGCATTAACTGCCACATCAGTGGGACATTGAGCCCCACCCCTCAGTGGGCATGGTCTCAAGTATAAAAGATTAGACTAAAGGCAGCAGATTGGAGAAGCAGATTCAGAGATGCAGATTTGAGAAGCAGTTCTGATGGTGGAGAGAAGCGCTCCAGGAGAAGATAAGTGAGCTGTTCACCTGATATTCTACAGCTGGCCTTGTGGAGAGACACAAAAGTGTAGAGAGCCTCATGGTCTACAGCTGAACTTGTGGAGGAAGCAGAAGCTAAGACTGGAGAGAAATGCAGCCCCAGGAACAGAGGAACCCAGAAGCCTGAACCCTGGAGACGTCAACAGCTGTCTTGCTCCAACATGTGGACTTTGGTATGAGAAGAAATTTATGCCTTGTGGCCTTGTAACTGTAAGCTTCTACCCCAAGTAAATACCCTTTATAAAGACTGACCCATTTTTGGTATATTTCAAAAGGCACCCCTGTGGCTGACTAAAACACTCTGTTTTGCACAATATAGCATTACCAGTTCTGTTCTGCATTAACTCAACCACCTCCCTCAGTTGGATAATCAAAGGAGAAAATAAGGCACCATCTATATTCATGCAGCTTTTAGACCTTGTCAATGACCTATTGGATTTATACATTCTAAAAATTTGTGGTAAATAAACAGTGATGATCATTTGTACTGTAGCATTTTATACATGAAGGTACCAAATTTGTTTTAAACATCGAGCTCTGTCATCTTCATTCTAAAATTTTTGCTTCTTTCCATGTATTTAGTTAGGTCCATATCATTTCCCTTCCTATAGCTATTTCTCATAATCAGATAAAAATTTGAGTTATTGTGTGTCAATTTATGCACCAGAACCCATAGTAAATCCTACATTTACCTTAATTATATATTTTCATCCAACACATTCACTACCCCATAGTAATGCACTGGTGAAAAATATAGTCATTTATTTTTTCTTAATTAATTTACATGCACAATGTTAGAGGCATTGCTCAGTTAATCCTACAGACTGACAGAAAACCAAGAGCACATACTTAGGTGCATAAAGAGAAAAAGTTGGTCATATAAAGAGATGATGAGAGGCTATATAATCTGATAATTATATTCTTACAAACAGAAATATTACCTTTTAAAACTAAATTTATATTGATGCTGTTTATCCAATCCATAACAAATTTTAAATTATTTCTTCTAGAAATATTTGGTGAATCAGGAATGACAGAAGTGGTTACATAGGGGATGGCAGTTCAAATTAAAAAATGAAATGTCTATTTGTTCTCAATACATCAGCTTTACCAGGTACTATCACTATGACTATACTTGGGGCCATGTTTGGGTAGGGCAGAGTTTGGAGATTGAGTTTAACAGTTTGTTCAATGATTCAATCAGTCACATCTGTGTAACAAAGCCTCAGTAAAACCTCTGGGTAGTTGTTGGGGACAATGAAGGAAACATGCAATACTCGTTATCAGCAGCATGACCTCCCTGAATTAATAATAAACAGCCTGAGTCATGTTCCACCGATTTCTTAAAGAACTGGAAACAACAGTTTGCTAACCCACCCCCTTCCCTAGCAACAGCTGCTACCAACAGATAACTACCAAGCCACTCCCTCCTTCCTTTGAGTATAAATACTTGTACCTCACCAATAAACTTTTGCAGCTTGATCAGACCTCCTGTCTTGCTGCCGTTCTTCGTGTCTCCCTGTCCCACACGATTCTTTTTCTCACAGGTTTGGAGGCCCCTGTTGACTGTCCCGCTGGATGGGACAGGTAGTGAATCTGGGATGAGCATCCCTAGCTGACAATACTCTCTGAATATAGTCATAGTTGGATACTGGGAAGGTAATCCGTCCCAATGGATAATGAAAGCTTTATATTTGGAACTCTACCAAACTTTGCTCTGTGTGTTTCTTTCT